>ML782749.1:769763-794957 GCA_009831015.1 Picea engelmannii | reverse complement strand
TACCATGTGCATAATAATCTTTTGTATCATCTTGGCAAGTTGTGTATTCCACAGGGGGAAAGAATCAACATTATAAGAGAAGCACATTCTTCTCTTATTGTTGGTCATTTTGGTGTAGGCAAGACAGTGGCTAATTTGCAAAGGTACTGCTACTGGACTAAAATGAATGAAAGTGTTTCACGATATGTTCGAGGTTGTTTGTTATGTGCCACAAGTAAACCTAGCAATCGAAAGTTGGGTTTGTATACTCCACTTCTAGTTCCTTCTCAACCTTGGGAAAGTATTTCCATGGATTTTGTAGGTGGTTTACCTATGTCGAGATGAAATCATGATTATCTTTATGTTGTGGTTGATCAATTTAGCAAAATGTGTATTTTGATGCCTTGTACTAAGCAGGTTATAGCTGAACAATTGACACAAATGTTCTTTCAAAATGTTTGGGTGCATTTTGGATTGCCTAAATCCATTATTTCTGATCGGGATTCTTGATTTGTTGGAAGTTTTTGGTCGAGTTTATAGGCACTCATGGACACCAAACTTAAAAAGAGCACATCTTTTCATCCGTAAACAGATGGTCAGACAGAGGTGGTAAATCGAACAGTGGTGCATATTCTTCGTGCTTATTGCAGCAAGCATCCTAAACTTTGGGATGAGCATTTACACTACATTCAACATGCTTACAATTGAGCTAAGCACTCTTCGACTCAAACATCGCCATTTGAAGCATGTTTTGGCTATTTGCCTAAATCTCCTTTAGATTTTATCTTTGGGAAGGACATTTCTATCGATGGTCAATATGACATTGATAGGGCAGAAAAGTTCATTGAACAAATTCAGTCGATACATCAAGTGGTGCAAGAGTAGTTGGAAAAGAGTCAAGCCAAGTACAAGACGAGATATGACAAGCATCGTGTTGATCACAGTTTCCAAGTTGGAGATGAAGTTTGGCTTTACATCAGTAAGGAGAGGCTTAAAGGAGAAGGTAAAAAATTGAAACCGATTCGATATGGTCCTTTCAAGATTATCGACAAGATTGGTAACAATGCCTTTCGATTAGATTTGCCTCCTTATATGAAAATGTATGCAGTCGTTAATGTTGAGAATTTGAAATTGTATGAGCCTCCGTTGATTGATGATCATGGAGAGCATGTTCAGATTCCTTATATAGATGATTTTTCCCCAGAGTATCTTACAGAACTGCATGAAGACACCATCCTTGATAGGAGAATGCGAACTTCAAAACGAGGAAATGTGGTTATATTCGAGTTGGTCTTAAAGGTACAAATCCAAGCAAGGCCAAGTGGATTGAGGTTGGAAGAGTGAGAGAACTATACCCTCATCTTCAAATAGACTGAAAATAGTCTTTTGGAGGTCCAAAATCTTCCCAATGGGGACGTGTGATCAGGGGATCAAATTTTGCTCAAAAATTCAAAGTTCTCGGAATCGCTTCAAATCGAACGAGAGCGTAGGCCTCGTCGTTGCAAACCCAATGCAACTCCTTTGGGTTCAAACAGACATTAGGAGCAAGAGATATCGCGATCTGTTCGAATCGTCAAATAGGTAAAAAAAAGGACGCTGACTATGCAGTCCATATAGGCTGATGTGGCAGGGGCCGTACGATGACGTGGTAGAGACCGTACATCCATACGCTGATGTGGCATGTGATGACGTGGCAATTTTTGATTGGTAGATGTGGTCAAATTATGATGTGACATGTGGCATCATTTTGGTTAATGGTGTGGTTCCACATCGCCTAGTCATGGGCTGCCACGTGGCACCCCGTTATTGGCAATGGTTTGTTATTCAAAATTGTATGGATTCCATGGGGGTCGAACCCCAGACCTCCCCTATGGTTCTGCGCTTTGGTAGAGTGTGGGCTACCACTAGCCCACACGGTGTTCCTTATTAACCATATGTTTTAAAATATATTTCAATTTGAATTATGTTGTATATGGCAGGGGGTTGGGCTGGGGCTTAGCCCCGACCCATGATTTTATTGCTTTAATACATATGACCATTACTATATGTGTGAGAGTTGTGTTACAAACGGAGCCCAGTCCCCGGTTGCACTTACACTACATACGACCATACCATCCATTATTGTGTGCGCGGGATTTTCAAATGGTTAGCCCGTGTGTGACTGCATGCGACCACAACAGAGAGTGTGGGGGTTTGAAACGGTTGAGTTTTTGTGCTAGCCCGAGGTCATATGGTGACCGCATGTGCCCGAGAGCTTAGCGGTTAGGGGCTGGCACGCCCATAACCGTCCTACAGTTCGCACCGTTGGCACGGTTGCATTCGGTGCCAGGTTTTTACGCTTTAAATAGCATGTGTGCTAGGTTGAATGGACAAGGGGTGCAATTTGTAGATGTAGAGACAACAAGCTTGAAGGGGGGACTTCCAGGAGGCCTAACTTCTTCAATTTTTAGCCAAACGAGGTGCCGAAAATGCCCAGCTAGGGGTTTTTGGACGTTCTGAAGCCATTGGAGAAGTCTATTTGATAGTTTGAGCATTGTAAATCACATATTTGAGAACTTTGAGAAAATAATATAAATGATCCATTGGAAGCTGGACCAGGAGATGTAGCCCAAGAGAGGGGTGAACTCCTTTATCATTTGTTGTGTTATGTGTTTTTTGTTCATTGAATATGCTGCTATTTATATGCATCTTGAATGAATAAATCCTATTAATTATGTGTTGCAAAGTTGATCCATTTTCTTTTAACACATAAACTTTACTTGCAAATATTTTCAAGAATACAAGTCTTCTTCATTTTTAGATCAATCATCTCGTTCCTCTGTTGTGTGAGGGATTCCTCAATCAACAGTTTGAAAGGATCTCATGTCCCGTCATATTTATTTTCTCCTACCATGGGAGGTCGCTTGGGCGTGCGAGAGCTTCTGTCCTTAAGATAAACAAGCTCGAGACCCAACTCTTTGTACTCCGACCTTGTTGGGGACATGCATTAAGACGACAAGGAGCAGACTGCTTTGATACCACTGATCGAGATTTTATGAGCAGAAAGAAATGAATACAGATTATTAACAAGTGCTTAACAAAAAATAACATAGATACAGTAAAACTGGTTTTCTATTCAATAATGAAATAATTTGAAACTGTAAAATGCAGCGGAAACAAGCTTGCTGGATGGTGGCAGCTTATCTCTGAGAAGAGATGTGGCGGTTGCACGCATTTGCAAGAAGAAGATTAAAATGAGGCTCTGAAGGCATTTTTACAATAAACAAGAATGCCAAAAACCCTAGACATCCAAAAACCTAACCCTAGGAGATGAAGCACTAAAAGTCACGTGGGCCCCGTTTGGGTAAGTTAGTACATCAACTTCTCGGGGTCGTAACTTTTGCATGCGATCTCCATTTTAGGCGTGTGATAGCCCGTTGGAAAGGTATCGTTGAGGAAATTATTTTTGTGGGATCAATAATGCATTTATATATCATTGAGGAAATTGATCCCGAAAAACCTTCGTTTAGGCCCTCAAAATGGCCCCATAAGTTAAAACTGCTAAAAATAGTAAATTGCCAAAATTGTGAGAAAATTGTTTTGAGCTAGTTGAAAAAGGGGGGTGGCCACCGATATCCATCTGGATCAATTATGGTTTTTATGTATAGGAGAGCATACTTGAGGTTGGGTATTGACCATCTTAATGAATAGAGGACATTGGCTTGGAAGAATATAAGGTGGTGCCATCTAGATGGGTTCATGAGTAGAAATGGGTGGATCTATTCCTTCAAAATTTGGAGATTGAAAATAAGATATAGATGGAAAGTTCAAAAATGCTTCATCACACTAGATGGTCTCAGAAGATTGGTTAGAGACAAGAGAAGAGCGTAAAGGGAATTGGATGAGTCCTAGAATGGGTGGCCATTGAAAAATGGGAGTGTGAGAACATTCAGGCCTGGTTGTATGTAATGCAATATATGACGACTTAGAAGAGACTGACCTTCTTGGGGGAAATTGAATAACAACTTGACTATGATCTTCTAGAATATCTGTAGTATTGAGAGTAATTTGGGGTGAGGGCTTAGGAGCCTACACTACCCATGCACTACCCATTTAGTAGGAAAATCTAATTATTCCCATGAAATGGCTTGGGGAACAAGTTTGGAATTGTCTGGAGAGGTATATACTAAGGTAGAAATCTTTGAATCTCTATCAGGTGCATGCAAAAGTGTTGGAGAGAGGGTGTTAGTATATCTGAGTGCCAACTTATAATGGATTGCAATATTTTCAAAACTAGGCTTCATATCGTATTCTTTGGTGAGAACCTTAACTTGCAATATATCTTTGAGGTTTGATTCAGTGAAAGAGGCTCTGAAATTTGGATGATAGTCAAACCAGATAGGGCCTCTAGCAAGATCACTTTGTACCCATCCTATTAAAGAATGGAAAAATTTGTTGAAACAATTATCAAGCACAATAATAAGAGTGAATGCATGTATACGAGCTATGTGCATAGGTTCAATGCCTATTTTTATACATTCAATATGTAAGAAGTTTTCTCTGGATTTTTTGGCTTCAATCTTTGGTTTCAATCCTAATTTCATCATGTTCTAAGGTAGGGATAATACAATGATCAGATGTATTTTGTTGGACTTTAGAGACTGTTTCAATGATTTTAAATTGAGAAGATGCACGTAGTTGAAACATAGACATATCATCATAAATATCTTTAGTAGATAACTTAGGAAGTTACCACCTACAGAGAGGCTTTTCTTATTTATATACTTTATTGAAACTATTCACATCATCATCTTGACCTTTTCATTTCTTTATAAGACATAGAACGAGAAGTATTAGAACTAGAGGGAGAATCCATGGAATATTCACATCATCATTTTGACTTTTTCATTTCTTTATAAGACATAGAACGAGAAGTATTAGAACTAGAGGGAGAATCCATGGAACATGGATTGGTTATGATACCAATTTTTTTATAGAGTCCTTCCTACACGAACCCCTACACGATCCTTCAAGTAGATTCAACATAACCATGGGGAAGAAGATTTATCTTTTGAATATTAATTTCATTTCTCACCAACCACAAAAAAAAATTAACAGTGTCAAATTTCCAAATTGTTCTAAAATCAAAACCCATATCTCACAAAATAATTACCTTACAACATTCATGTTTAGCTACAAAGCACCTTTTATATCACATTGAAATCATGTTTATGAAAGGAAGCTTTTTTCCTTAACATTTGACACCCTATATAAAAGTTGGAGAACTCTAGTTGTATTGTTAAATAACTAAGCAATAGTGGGATGTTATGTAGTGGTATATTAGATAAGAGAGAAAGTAAGTTAGATATTTGCATGAAAATGGAATTTCTATCCTATAAAAAGACGCCATCCTATAAAAAGACGCCATGGTTAATGTTCTATAAAAAGACACCATGGTTAATATTCTATTGTCTTCCTTGTACCTTTCAACTCAAGGAACAATAAAAAAAAATTCGTCTGGCTGCTAGAGAAATCATGAAAGTGACCAAGTTAGTTAAGTTATTTTAAGGAATCAATCTCTCTTTCTGCCATCATTATGTCTTTGAAATACTTCTTATGCCATTATATAATATTCTTTTTAGGTTGAATAAAGAGTTTTATAGTGGCAGTCAGCGGAGCTGCCATTACATAATGTTCATAGAAGAGGCAAACTTATTTCTTAGTTTTTTTAAATATATGTAGGCAGGAAGGAACCTCATCCCTGGACGCTTGGACTGAATCTACTCTTTTMTAACTCATGGCAAGTCACCAGAAATCCACTATTTGGCCTTCTTCCATGGAAAATACTATTCTGGTTTATATCTGCGCATTTGCACGCTGGACACTTGTAGGTGTCCATTTTGAGATTCTCCTCCGACGCGTTTCTTGTGGCATTTTGTTAGTAGATAAGACTGATTCTTTAAAACGATCCAAGCCAAAACTTCCTGTGGGAGTCCAAAATTCTGGAATATGGGAAGGAAAATGAAAGAGCATAGTGTCATGTCAATCTTACATATCATGTCTAAAGATCATGCTGGATATTTCAAATATTAGGTTTTTAAAAGTGCAATGAATGTTCGAATATCACAGGAATTCTTATCTAATATTATTATTGATTACAAAATCTACATTATCGATGGATAACACCATATGTTTCGCCATCTAAATTAGTTTACACAGATGATAAACTACAATACACGTTAGTGATCGTTGCGACATTTAGTATGACATAATCGATTGCTTCTTGACCTCTTCACAAATATATCCCGAGATACTCTACCTATTGCTACAGCTAGGCTTGTGCTCCATTAATGAAAAGTCACATACTCGCAGGTCTGGAGATTTTGTTAGAATCTATCGGCGAAAACCCATGAAAGTTTGATATCAAACGATCTGTGTGTCGTTTGCTACTTTGAAAATTCAAAGAGAGCGTGTCTGTCATATGGTTTAAAATAAGATACAATATGTTGAAAGCCGTTCGATAGTGTAAGCACTGTTTATAAATTGCAGCGATTAAGATGTTTTGCATTATTAAATGGACTTTTCAACTAGAAAAACGAAATGGAGACGGTCTGAACCAATATTATTACCTTTCGTACATTGGGGAAAAACACCGGATCTTGCACACGGCCTCTTTATCATTTTAACCTAAACCTAAAATATTGACCAAATGTAGCTTGAAATAAATTTATAAAGCGTAAGGATATCCTAACCTTGAATGTGCTCTTCTCAGGCATGAATCGACCCAGAACATACCAGAACAATCTTGTCTGCCCCGCCAAACTGTATCATCATGAAAATCAACATAAGAATCGCATGAAGGAAGAAATGAATTTCAATCATTAAACAAACGTATAAGAAAAATCCTAAATAGAGTTTATCATTTCAGAAGCGTCTTACTTCTTTCCATTTATTCGAACATTCAGTTTATACTTCCAAAATAACATCTTCAATTTCTCGCATCAATTCATCAACGCTTTACTTAGAGCGCTTTCTATTGCAAATGAATATTTATGGACTGGTCTGCATCGAAACAATAATATTAGGCCTGGAATATTCTTGTCTTAGAACAATATAAAAACTGTATAAAGGCATTGAAGTTTTAAAAATTACAAGAAAACACAGTCTGCAAGGGCATTTACCAGTAGCAGGAAACATCTCTGGTGAACAATGAATCTTTTGCCCAAAATACACCGCCAAGTTGGTTGGGTTGACTACACCCGGATCGGTCACAAAGAAACATAAATCCATGAATCCATCCGGCTTCCTTGTAACCAGGAATGTCAACCACATACGCCTTTTAGTGCGACCGTCCCACATTTCTCTCATCGATTTTGGGATTGAATTTTGAAAGCGACAACGACATTCGAAGATGCTTTTCTCTTGCAACGAAAAATGAACCATTTATAAATTTTATAATGTCCAACAAGCACAGCAAGAATCCTTCTATTAAAATTACTATTACAAAACCCCACCTTCTGTAATTAGCGCACTGAAACAAATCTGACTGGAATCCTACCGTTGGATCATTATTGGAAATCGCCAGCTAACAAACAGCACGTTGAATCACTAAAAGCAGAAAGGGAGAGTCTCCGTAGCTAGATTCGAGATTAGGGTTAGCGGGAATGAAACATATGTCGGGACATGAGAGGGTTAGGGCTTACTTTTAGACCAGCATGAATCGATGATTGACACGAGTTTCTTCGTATCTGTCTTGGAAATACCGGAAATCAAAACAAATGTACAAAATAAACCGGGAGTGGAGCACGCAGGTACAAGTTACAATGACTGTACTGGGGATCATCCGCGTTGAGAGCAGACAGAAAGAGACGGTGGGCACGCATTGCCCCACACATCAGCGATGCTAAGGGATATGTGTGCCCACTCTCTTCTGTCAGCAAAATTTACAACCAAAAGCTGGAAGCTCTCAAGCAAATATGCGCAGTGCTAATAGAAAAATCTCACCTTAGACACAAACATTGTTGCGTCCCATATACACGCAGAGGCCAAGAGGGTACTATTATTGCCCTTTGAGAGCGACGAAGCGGTAGGCCTGAGGAGACTAAAGGGAAACGCATGATAAATGTGAATACAGCATCGGTTGGTGTGGTGCTTAATAAATGCAAAGACGGTGGACCTGCAAGTCTCTGGTAATCTTTGAACAATTTGTTTCGATGATAACGCCCCGTCTCGCTTTCCAATTCATTTTAAAAGAATTTTCCTTGGACTTCCTCTCCTCCCCCACATGGACATTCCCATGCGAAAACAACCTTGTACCAACACTTGTAATCGCTCTTTTCACTCACCTTTCCACATATAAAACATTAAATTATCGATAACATACAAACGAACTATTCACATAGAGACTCACTATAGTAAGGTTTTCTCTTTGGCATACGTTTTGACTTAAGGAATGGAATTACTAAAAAGTTTAAAATTTATTTATAAAATCTATGTAGGTTTCATTTTATGGGCATGGATGATCTAGGTGGCATTTGTCTCCTCGAGAGAAGACTAGCTTCAATGTGCAGGGAGACTTTCAAACCAAGTCACTTGTAAATATGTACTGAGACTTGTTCCATTGTACGATGGCTTCAATATGCCTCCATTTTCAAGCCAAATGACTTGTAAATATGGAGTGAGTCTTGTTCCCTTTTACAAGTGCAATTGACGATGATGCATATTTATGCTATGTAAACTTAGTAAGTGTGATGCAGGTTAGAAAGTTAATCGATTGTATGGTTATGTTATATAATTTAAGTAAGCGTGATGCATATTAAAAATCCAAACACAAAAACTAATAGATAATAGAACTAAAAGAAGATGGCAAAGATAAATATTATGGATTTTTTAAATGTATATATATATATGTCTAGTATAAAGAATATGCTACAAAGAATGAAGAGTATATACAAAATGTAAGAGATATTTGTAGGATTTTTGTTATTAACAAATTGTTGTATAATGAATATGTTACAAAGAATGAAGGGTATATACACAATGTAAGAGATAGTTGTAGGATTTTTGTTACTAAGAAATTGTTGTAGATATATGTCTATTATTAGTTGCATTTTAGTGGACCTTAGCAACATTCACACTATATATAATGGGTGCATGGACTAAGTTATTTATGAGAACTAATTGATGATGTTAATGAATTTAGAGAAATTCAAATAGTGATATCATGTTGATTTGTCAAAGATATTATGTGAATGATTTGTTGGGGAAGTATATGTGTCATGTCTGAATATGAAAGGTGGTTCATGGTCATAATTGTCACAATCACGAACATGAGTTAGTTGTTGAGAGACATGCATTGGAACTTATTGTGAATTTTTTGGTGACATTACATGATGAGAAGGTCATGTTGCAATCCAAGTTCATATAAAGGAACAAATCAAGAGTCCCCTCAAGTAGAAGTGATCAAGGTGAATATCAGTGGACACCCACCTCTTCCAACTGGCTCAACACAGTTTTTTGGCAATTTTTGGCAATTTACTATTTTTAGCAGTTTTAACTTTCAGGGCCATTTTGAGGGTCTAAATGAAGGTTTTCGAGATTGAGCTTCTTAATGATATCCAAGGAAATGATTGAGCCCCCAAAATTAATCTCCTCGACGATACCTTTCCAATGGGCTATCATACGCCTAAAACAGAGATCGTATGCAAAAGTTACAACCTCGGGAAGTTGATGTACTAACTTACCCAAATGGAGCCCACATGACTTTTGGCGCTTCATCTCCTAGGGTTAGGTTTTTGGATGTCTAGGGTTTTTGGAATTCCTATTTATTGTAAAAATTTCTTTAGAGCCTCATTGTAATAATCTTCTAGCGAATGAGCACAACCGTCACATCTCTTCTCAGAGATAAGTCACCACCATTCCAGCAAGCTTGTTTCCGCTGCATTTTACAGTTTTAGCATATTTACTTATTGAATAGAAAAAACCAGTTTTATTGTATCTCTGTTATTTTGTGTTAAGCACCTATTAATAATTTGTAGTCACTTCGCATAAAATCTGGATTAGTGGATTCAGAGTCATCTTCTCCTTATCGTCTTAATGCATGTCCCCAACGAGGCCGGAGTACAAAGAGTTGGGTCTTGAGCTTGTTTCTCTTGAGGAAAAAATCTCTCGCACGCCCAAGCAACCTCTCATGGTAGGAGAAAATAAAGATGACGAGACAGGAGATCCTTTCAAGGTGTTGATTGAGGAAGCCCTCACGCAACAAAGGAACGAGATGATGGATAGTTTCACACAAATCCTTCGGCGAATACCACCAGGCGACGCATCCTCTTCGAGTGAAGGCGCCGCCCCCTTCAAGGTACAAATAAACTTCGATATTCCTATATTTGAAGGTCAGATAGACGCAGATGTTGTAGACAAGTGGTTGAATCTACTAGAAGGGTATTTTTCTATCCATAACTTTTCAAATAGAGAAAAGATTAATTTTGCGCTCCTCAAAGTCATTCCCCATGTCAAAGATTGGTGGGAAACTTTCTGTGAGCAAAAGGAAATAGAGGAAC
Organism: Picea engelmannii; assembly: GCA_009831015.1. Lineage (NCBI taxonomy): Eukaryota > Viridiplantae > Streptophyta > Pinopsida > Pinales > Pinaceae > Picea > Picea engelmannii. Next base: position 784,440 of record ML782749.1, on the reverse strand, counting down.
CCTCATTATTTATAGTCACGACCACCTGGGAATCCTTCAGGGATTCTATTAAGGAACAATACTACCCTGTCGAAATTTTTGACGACTTGTATACCAGATGGACCACACTGTGTCAAGAAAGAGACAAAGTAGTGTCAGATTTCAAAAATATCTTCCATACCTTGCGCACCAAGATGGGTATCAAATATTCAGAGCGACATCTGGTGCTCAAGTATTGCGACACTCTGCATAGATACATCCAAATTGAAATGGAATTTATGGACGTCTCATCCTTGGGCGCGGCCTACCGATATACCGTCAAAATCAAGCAGAAGATCAAACAAAAGACACGACAAGTTGGGCCTGGGAAACCCGCACAACAAAAGCCAGGAAAGGGTGGACCCAACACACAGAACAAAGGAAAGAGAAAAGATGGATAGTATTAGGAAAACCAGTCCAATCCGCAAGCAAAGAAGGACACCAGAAAGACAAAGAAAGATACCAGGAAGTGGTGCGACTTCCATAAGAGCCCTTGGCATAACACTGTTGAATTCCACTCAAAGCAGTCGCTGGTGGTCGAAGTGAAAGCCTCTTAATCAGATGCATGTTCTGACTCTAAGCCAGAACCAGAAAGGGGAATACAGATCATTGACGCGGAACCTAGTGCCACCGTTGCTACCACCAAGCTCCAACCTGGTGAAATAGACGAGCAAGAAGAAGGAGAATGCCTCTTCCATTCAAAGATGTGGGTAAAAGACACCCCCCTGCACTTCATCATTGATAGCAGTAGCGAGAAGAACCTCATCTCAGCAGAGGTCACCAAGCAATTGGACCTGCCGACAACGTCGCACCCATAACCTTACACCATTAAATGGCTCCACCAAGGAAACGATCTCCGCGTTAGCCAACAATGTTGATTGTCGTATGGAATCAAGCCCTTCAAAGATGAGGTATTGTGTGATGCTTCTCCTCTCGAAGTTTGTGATGTTCTTTTGGGCCAAATTTATTTATGGAAATGTCATGTTGTATATGAGTCTAGGCCTCGTAGTGTTATTATTTATTTAAAAAGGAAATTGTACATGATACTCGAGGTAGTCCCACCTAGTGCTATTTCCTTGATCTCTGCTAAGCAATGCAGGAAGGTCATCTCTCAGATGGGGAAGTTTGTCTTCTTATTGATTCTCTCTCAGAATAAGTGAAAGATCACAACCACATCCAAGGTCTCTGCGGTCGACCTCTCCACACAGTAGAAGCAAGTAGATAAGGTTGTGGAAGAATAATCAGATATCTTCTCCTCACATACCGAGCTACCTCTTCACTGCCATGTCAAGCACCCCATCGATCTGACCCCCGGCGCACTACTGCCCAATGGGGCAGTCTATCGCCTCTCTTTGTTAGAGAATGAAGAGATCAAGAGATAGATCCAAGAACTGCTCCACAAGGGGCACATCCATCCCATCTCATCACCTTAAGGGAGCCCAATCATACTGGTATAGAAGAACGATGGAACTTGGTGACTCTGCATTGATTACCGAGATCTGAACAAAATCACAATCATATACCAGTACCCGATTCCCCGAATTGACAACCTCATTGATCAACTCAATGGGGCCAAATACTTCAATAAGATTGATCTGAAGTCTGGCTACCACCAGGTCCCGATAGAACAAACAGATGTATGGAAAACCACTTTCAAGTCAAAGAAAGGCCTTTTTGAATGGTTGGTCATGCCCTTTGGTTTGACAAATGCTCCAACCACTTTCATGAGGATGATGGACGATATCGTGTGACCATTCACCAATAATTTTGTAGTGGTGTATCTGTATGACATTCTCATTTACAACAAGACTTGGAACAAACACTTGCAGCAGATTCAACAGGTTCTGCACACCTTGTGGCAGAAAAAGATATATGCCAACTTGGAAAAATTATCCTTCGGCATGGACATGGTCTATTACCTGGGCTACATCATTGATCAACATGGCGTACATGTGGATCAGGCCAAGATCCAAGTCATCTGTGACTGGCCAGCCCCAACCACACTCAATGAGCTTCGGATCTTCTTGGGCCTTGCCAATTTCTACCACAGGTTCATGTTAGGATTATCCCATATTGTATGAGCCCTCATCCAAATAACCAGAGGTGGTGGTAAAATGAAATTTGTGTGGGGCTGGTCCTAACAACAAGAGTTCGATGATTTGAAGCAACGCTTGTGCTAAGCCCCAATAATTTCACTACCAGACCTGCATTATCCCTTTGAGATCAAGACAGATGCTTCAGACTATGTGGTGGGTGTTGTTCTCACTCAACATGGCCACCCCGTGGCCTATTATAGTGAGACACTATCATATGTTGTCTGTAAGTACCCTAATTACAACAAAAAAATGTACTCCATTGTGCAAGCCTGCTGCTAGTGGAGACATTACATTATTGGGAAGGAGACATTCATCCACATTGATCATAAGCCATTGTAGTTCATGCAAACATAAGGAAAATTGCAGAATGATCACCATCAAAAGTGGTCCACATACTTGCAACAATTCCACCTCCACATCAAGTATAAAACATGAAGCGCCAATCGTGTCGCTGATTGCCTCAATAGACCACTAGTCGCGGCACTCACCATGGTGCTAGACTCTTGCGGACATGAGACCTATGGATGGCCCCAACTCTATGAGACAGACCCAAAATTCTCCACCACCTACCAAATGTTGGGTGCAAACCCAGTTGTCGATAATTTCCATCTTCAGGATGGGTTGTTGTGTCATCTGGGCCATATCTTTGTTCCATCAAGAGAGTGAGAGAAGTTGATCTGGGAATCCCACTACAGTCGGGTGGCTGGACACTTCGGTGTCGAAAAGACAGTGGTGATGCTACATAAACATTTCTACTGGACGAAACTTAGACAGGAGGTCAACAAGTATATCAGGTCTTGCACTGCCTGTGCTATTTCCAAACCAACCACTAAGAAACAGGGCCTGTACACCCCTCTTCCTACTCCTGACAGGCCATGGGAATCCATCTCAATGGAATACATGTTGGGCCTCCCGTCCACCAAGCGGGGATATGACTATGTTTTGTGGTTGTTGATCTCTTTTTTAAGATGACAATTATGGTTTCCTGCAAGAAGAACATCACAGCAGAGGCCACTGCCAAGCTCTTCTTTGAACGAGTATGGGTAAATTTTTGAATCCCACAAACCATTGTCGTAGATCAAGATAGTCGATTTATCAGCACATTCTGGTTGAGCCTCTAGTCACTGTTGGACACCAAGCTCACCAAATCCATAGCCTTCCACCCCCAGACAAATGGCCAAACTGAGGTCATAAATCGAATGATTGTGCATATTCTTCACATATATAATTCAAATCACCCTCGCACATGGGATGAGAGACTTCCCTATGTCCAACATAGCTACAACCGAGACCTACATAGCTCAACCAGCCACAACCCCTTTCAGGTGGGGTTGGGATTCCAACCATTGAGTCCCATATATGTTGCACTTCCCCTTACAGTCACCTCGACCAACTCATCTCCTGCTACAAATGAAGCTGATAAAGCCACCCGGTTCATTGAGCAGATCCAACACATCCACCAACAGGTTTAGGATATCCTACAGAAGTCCAATGACAATTACAAATAGCGCTATGATCAACATCGGGTGCCACATAAGTTTCAGGTGGGCGACAAAGTTTGGTTGCACTTGCAGAAAGAACGCCTTATAGGAACCCATCAAAATATTTTCCCACTCTGTTATGGGCCATACACCATCACCAAGGCCATGGGGGATAATTATTTTGAGCTCAACATTCCTCCTTTCCTTGGCCTGCAACCAATGTTCAACGTGGACCTCCTTCGCCCTTATTTCCCACCATTATTGGACACCTCAGACATAGCATAACAACTGACACCAACAGAGATCAACCCCGACTACATACAACAGGAATCCAGTGATAATATTGTGGACACATAGATCAAGATAACTCGACAACAAATGATCCATCTTTATCAAGTCGTCAAAGTAGGGTAACTCTTGCACCAAGGCAAGTGGCTCACCCGGGGCCAAATTCAACAGAAATTTCCTCATCTGATGGGGGAAATCAACGCAGTGGAGAACATTAATTCCTAATGAGTGAGGATTGATCTAGGTGGATATCGGTGGCCACCCACCTTTTCCAACTGGCTCAAAACAATTTTCTGGCAATTTTGGCAATTTACTATTTTTAGCAGTTTTAACTTCCGGGGACATTTTGAGGGCCTAAATGAAGCATTTTTTGGTATTGATCTTCTCAATGATAAGAAAAGTCATGAAAAATCCCCAAAAATTAATCTCCTCGATGATACCTTTCCAACGGGCTATCATACGCCTAAAACAAAGATCGTATGCAAAAATTACGACCTCGAGAAGTTGACGTACTAACTTACCCAGGCGGGGCCCACATGAATTTTGGCACTTCATCTCGTAGGTTTAGGTTTTTGGATGTCTAGGGTCTTTTTAATTCCTGTTTATTGTAAAAATGCCTTCAGATCCTCATTGTAATAATCTTCTAGCGAATGAGCACATCCGTCACATCTCTTCTCAGAGATAAGCCACCACGATTCCAACAAGCTTGTTTCTGTTGCATTTTACAGTTTCAGCGTATTTACTTATTGAATAGAAAACCAATTTTATTGTATCTCTTTTATTTTGTGTTAAGCACCTATTAATAATCTGTAGTCATTTCATTCTACTCATAAAATCCAGATCAAGAAGTGATCCCCATTATGTAAGAAGAATAAACATTGGACTTGTAGGCCCACCTAAATTGGATGTTGAAGAAAAAGAATTAGAGCATTGTCCACTAATTGAGGAAACAAGTGTCACACTTACTAAAGTGTGAATCACTTGGTTTGGTTTGCACAAGGAACTACTATTTTTTGATATGATAGAGTTTGGTCACGTCAATGTTGACTTGACCATCAAAGTGTGTAGTGATCTACCTATGTAATGAAGGATTGCAAGTTTTTAAGATCTCAACATTGAATAGTAGATGTTTATCAAGTTAGGGTGGAAATTTTAAGTTGAAAGTATTGCTTGCACACTACCCAATGATAGTCTAAGGATCACATCAAAGTGGTCAAATATTTTAATGTGGACATTTCAATCCATCTTCTTGGATGTGAAGATAAAATTTCCCCCATCTAGGAAGTTGTGCATCACATGGTGTTTGTCATGTCACAATTTGTTCTTGGAAAAAAAGTTCCATTGAATTTTTTCAACTTTCCATTGAACTTTCTAGAAGCTCTCAATGCATGAAGTCTCTTAGTTGGCTTTTTCCTATGTAGAAACATAAGTTTTTTGAACAATGGGACTTGGACAAGAAATGTACATGGGGTTGATTAGAATTCATAAAACACTTCAAAGGGGCTACATTATGTCACACTAAGGAGCATGCATTCAAAGTCCTCATTCAATCTTAATCTACAAGCTAGGTGCCTAATCGAGTGAGAGAGCATTACACATAGCATGAAAGAAGGGGACGGTTATGCACAGACAACGAATCCAATAGCTTATATGGCACCATTTAATGAATAAGTAGATCTTTCAATAGTGGGATGATGGAAGTGTGTCATAGGTAATGGAAATCCTCGATAACATGTCAATGTTTAGAGCTAGTGAAGTAGAAATAAATACATATGAAGCTGAGGAAGAACACTATATTTTTATTGTAATGTTTGTTGTGGCCTTATAGATAGTAAAAATTAGAAGGGGACTATGATGAAAAATCGTGTAGTTTTGTACTATCTATAAATTGAGAAAGATTCCTTCAAAATGTTTTTATCTACAACCATAAGTGTAACATAATTATTTTTCATGGTGGTTGTTGGGATGATTTAGTGGTTTATGTTCCTCATCATTTAATTATCAATCCGGGTAGGTAAACTTGTGAGACATCAGCACAATATGTGCATAACTAATCTTGAAATTTCCTAAGAACTCATATTAAAACCAAAGCAATAAAATGCTAGAATCACAAACAGAAATTGGTTATTTTGGTCATGATCACTCAAACTTGACCATCTATGGTAGGGGAATCAGATCAAAATTAAATCATTCACTTCTTCAAAGTGTGTCTACTTGCAAACACACTTTGTTTTAGTCAACCAAGCATCAAGGCCAACAAGGGTTAATTTGAAATGTGAGTTAAAAGGATGAATGAAAGGTAAATTGCAATAAGGAAATGAGATGATAAGAAAGATAAAAAATAATTGCATACATAGTTCAACTCTAGGCATATTTGTATGATGATTGTTTGTATGGATCGATAGATGAAATATCAATCAATCAAGTTGTCTTTGACATCAATATCAGAAAAAATTAAATAACCATACTCAAAGTATCATTTCCTATACACCATCTTAATATAAAATAAATCATAACAACAAACATGCATTTACAGGGAATTACTGCAAATGTGCATCTAGACAAAATGAAGGAAATTGATGAAAAATGTTTCTCAAACAACTATGAAAATATAACACATACCAGGGGCCCTCTTGGAATGTGTTGTTAAGGAAAACGAAGACTCTAGAAGAAATATTAACTCATAAAATTGTTTAGAACTCCTTTGTATTCAACATCAATGTAAAAAACAACAATTATAATATGTCTTCATCTATATGCCTTACCAATAAAAAAATATGGAACCCCTTTATACATCTTCTCAGCCTATTTACATGTATGAAATTACATCTAACATACTTGCTATATCTATACCCTCATCTATGGATCTTGGAAACATATTTTATTCCTTGGTTGGGCACAACCCATAACATGTGATTTTGAAAATCGACCTCTACGGGAAATTATGGGATTTTATGTTTAAAGAAACGCTCATACAACCCACATAATGCACTTTTTCGGAAATATCCCTCACTTTTCACATAAACGAGCATGTTCTCCACAAAACCCATGTTCCAGAATTTTTAGATTCACCATTATATGCTAAAAAAAGATCCCATAAAACTTCCTTTGTTAACCTATGATTCCTGCATATTTCCTGTAATAACTGTTTGTTGGTAACTCTACGAATTTCCTGTTGTTATTTAATTGTATTGATCGTTGGGTTCCAACTATTGTGAAGGAGGTGAAATATAAATTTCACTATCTTTTATCATTGATGAATCATCTCCAAGGGGAATTTTGTCATTTAAACTAGCAGAAATACCCAAACCTTCAATTCCTGTAATAATCTTGCAAAACAAGGTTAATTCCAGTAAACATTGAATTCAGGTAGTTTTGGTGAACAAATGACTTCTAATACTATTTACAACACAAAACTAAGATTTTCATAAAATTAAGAAGTTATTACCTTATTTATACTTATTGTGCCATTATTCAGGTGAAAGTAGACAAAATGAGGGGTTTTAGATAATAAAAAAATAGAGTTGAATGGATTGGGTAAAAATGGTCAAAATTGGCAACCAACATCTCCCCTGGGTAGACAATTTTTCATTTCCTCATGCATTCTTATCCTTCAACAACCATTGATTGAAATTTCTCAAAAGTATATTTGTTGCTTCTCAAATGTCCTCTAGTGCTAGAAACATAGATGTAGAAGGAGCCTTGTTTTTGGATTTGTGCTTCTTGAGCATGTTTGGCTGTCTCTTATTCTATAGAATTTGTTGTTCATTAAAAATTTATTCTTTTTCATAAACCTGTGATAAATAAATCTATTCTTTATTTGAATGATTTTTCTATACTATTGTTGCCATTTTACTTCTATATTCAAACAAAGTATCGAGTGTTGGTTTCAACCCCTCAGGACGAGCATAAATGAAGGATAAGCAGGAATGAGACATGAGAAAAAATACAAAGTGAATAAAATAAGAAGTAGAATGTAGTGTGAACATGTTATAGTTACTGTTTAAGATGAGGGAAATCAACGATAGACACATGACTCGTGATTATGAGATTAAAACAAAACCATTGTAAATAAAGGGTCTGCATGATAGTCGTGTATAATAAATTACAGTTTTTGGGGATCATGATCATAGGGAAATTCAAAATAATCAGGAAACTAAAAATAACATATATACATTGTTTTTTTAATATTTACTCCAAGTTTTGACAAGTAAAAATAATAAAGATTATTTACCTCGCATACCAAACCTTTACTAATGTGATGAAGTGTTGATCTTGGAATATATCCCTTGACGATTTTCACTTTGGAATAAGTGCTCAAGACCAAGAAAGACTGCAATCTGAAAATGCCATGTGCTGGAATCAAAAGAAAATTGAATTCCTTAGAATTACCAAGGATGATGGTAATTGTGAAGGCTGATATGAAACTTGTGGACTTGTTGGAATAGAAAAGGACCTGAAATGGTTGATAATAAACTTGAGTCATACTATAATAGCCATGTTGAAGATGACCTCTGCATTCCTTATTTGAGACAAACTATGGAAACTCCAAAAACACATCTCACAAGAATTCTCCCAATGGTTGATCTCAATTTAATTGAGCAGAGATGTATAAACCTTGGGTGGACTATATGGAATAATTCATGTAATTACTCTTGAAATTCCTATAATAATTCTGGAAATTGTTGATATGGTGCCAAGAATTGTTGAAATATGGAGTGAACTTGCAAACTGGTGACTAATTGAAACCTAACTTTTATATGATCCCTTTTTCCTTGATTTCATGTAGTTGTCATGTCGAGAAGTTCTTCAGGGAATTGATATTCATATTCCTGAGTACACAAGGGATACATTGGCAAGAATCATTAAACACTTCAATTTCTTTCTCTAGTAACTGCTCCTCATATGAAATTATCCATGGCTCATTAATCTTGTCTTCTTGTTAATAAGGATTAGAAGAATTTTATAAGTCCTATCGTTTTTTATATTCATGGATAATTTGTTCTCGGTCTACTTCATGAGGTGCAGATTCACCTCTGGTGATGAATTTGGACTTTGGAAAAGGATTCAAGAAAATTCTTGTAGAAACACATCCTCCCTTGCTCAACAAATTCATGATCATTCTTAAGTTCTTTTGGTTGTTCTATAGGTCATGATTATGAATGGATTAGTGTATGGGTGGTTTTTACAAAAAAAAAAGACTTCTTTATCTTAAAGAAATAAATGAAATCATAATCAAACACACCACACCAAACAAACTTAAAGCAAAATATGATCATGTAATCAAATTCCCTCATGCTAATAAGACCCTGCTGTCATTTGGTTGTCTGTTGAAATGCATTAGCTTTCTTTCCAGGAATAAAAACTCCCATAAAGGGAGACACACTTATAGTGAAAAGATAATGAGGGCTTGGAGATACCCACTAAAGTGGATGCACAATTTCTTACCTCTCATCTTATATTTTCTCCCACTCCAAGTCGTAAATGTTGGAAAAACAAACAAAATGCAAAGAATAACTTGATAGAAGAAAATGGAAATCAAGAAAACAACAAAAATCTTGCAATTCCAAGAGTAATTCCTTTTGTTTCTCCCCATAAACGATGCCAAAATGTTGGTATTATCTAGTGGTTTAGATGCCTTAGCATTTAATTATCAATTAAAGTAAGTAAACTTGTGAGACACTGGCACAATATGTGCAAAACTAATCTCAAAATTCCCTAAGAACTCATATTAAAACCAAAGAATTAAAATGCAAGAATCACAAATAGAAAATGGTTCTTTTGGTCATAATTACTGAGACTTGACTGTCTAGGGTATGGAATCAAATCAAAAGTAAATCATTTATTTCTTCAAAGTGTGTCTACTTGCAAACACACTATGTTTTATATAATCAAGCTTCAAGGCCAACACGTATTAATTTGAAATGTGAGTTACAAGGGTAAGTGAAAGGTAAATTTCAATAAGGAAATGAGTTGATAATAAGACAAAACGGAATTGCAAACATAGTTCAACTCTGAGCATATTTGTGTGATGATTGTGTGTATGCTTGGTAGATGAATTATCAATCAATCAAGTTGTCTTTGAAATCAATATCAGAAACAATTAAATCACCATACCTAGAGTAATGTTTCGTGTACACCATATTAATCTACAAAAAACTATAACAAAAAACATGCATTTACAATAAATTACACCAAATGTCCATCTACAGGAAATTACAACAAATGTGCATCTACAGTAAATGAAGGAAATTGATGAAAGATAATTCTAAAACAACTATGAAAATACAACACATACCAGGGGGGCCTCTTGGAAAGTTTTGTTAAGGAAAACTCAGTCTGTAGAAGAAATAGTAACGTAGAAAATTGTTCATAACTCCTTTGTATTCAGTGTCAATGTCAAAATCAACAGTTACAATATGTCTTTAGCCATGTGTCTCGAGAAAAAAAAATGCAGAACCCCTTTACACATTTGCTCAACCTATTTATATGTATGAAAACCCATCTAATCGACTTGTTATATCTATGCCCTCATCTATGGATCTTGAAAACATATTTTATTCCTTAATTGGGCGCAACCCTTAACATGTGATTATGAAAATCAATCACTATATGAAATCTTGGGAAATTATGTTTAAAGAAACACTCATACAACCCACATAATGCTTTGTTTTGGAAAATCTAACATATGTGTCACCTAAATGGGCATGTTCTTGACAAAACCCATGTTCTCTATTTTTGAGATTCACCATTTTATTCTTGCAATGGATCCTACAAAACTTCCTCTATTAACATGTGATTTCTGCGTATTTGTTGTAATAATTGTTTGTTGGTAACTCTGCAAATTTCCTGTAATAATTCCCTGTCGGTTTTGAGTTGCATTGACCGCTAGGTTTTGACTATTGTGAAGGAGGTGAAATATAAATTTCACCGTCTTTTATCATTTATGAATCAACTCCAAGAATAATTTTTTCATTTAAACTAGCGAAGGTACCCAAACCTTCAATTCCTGTAATAATATTGCAAAACATGGTTAATTATGCTAAATGTTGAATTCAACTAGTTTTGGTGAATAAATGACTTCTAATACTATTTACAAGCCAAAAATAAGAGTTTCATAAAAATAACATGTTATTACCTGATTTATGCTTATTGTGCCATTATTCAAGTGGAAGTAGACAAAATGAGTGGTTTTAGATAATAAAAAAAAATAGAGGTGAATGGATTGGGTAAAAATGGTAAAAAATGGAACCCAACAGTGGTGGATATTGGCATGGACACGATAGTTATGTCTCCAAGACCAAATAATCAACAAAAGAGCATTTCATGTTTCACTAATTACTATATGACATTGTATAACTAAAATGAAAGAGATATTTAGTTTAGGTTTTACCTCTAAAATGCAGAGTAATATTCCATTGATATCAAGGATGATGGTCTAAGGTATCAACCCATAAAATCCATGTCACTCCCATTAGTAAGTTGATCCAAAAGTACATTGTGTATATGCAAAGGTGTGACATCAAATCATTTTGTTTAACAAAACATGATATTTCCACACAAGATGAACACCTGAAGAAACCACTCACACAACAATATAAAAGATCAATACACTAGTGTTTTTAGATGGTTAAAACCATCAAAGAGGGAAACAATCCATATCCCTATCCAACATAGCCACTTGAGACAATGTATTAATGGAAAAGAAAAAAATGTACATAAGATTTTCTCATAGTCAATCTTTATAAAATGATCCTCCACGTTATTTAAATAGATATCATAGACCAATCAAATGTTAATCCATGTATCAATATAGCCATTAAAATTGAGGATAATATGAGCCATCAGATCACTTGATGTCTTTAACATATCATATCCATCGGATTATATATCTACAAATGCATACTAATGCATACTAAAGAAAAACACTTTTACCTAAAGACACATTAGACCAAGTTGACCTTAACTAACTCCTAAGTGTCTAAATATCCTAACAACCCACCTCATGAACAACTTGGGATAGGATTGAATGATTTACAAGGAAAGAGGAATTACAACCTATGACTATTTAATGACAACTTCATGAACTCCTACCATATTGAATTTTTAAAAACTTTACTTCTACAAGAGACATTGTGAAAATGTTTGCAACTTGATTATCTATAGGGAAAAGAGAGCATCAATAATGTTATCATAAAAAATATTTTTGATGAAGTTCATTTATAGCTCATTGTGTTTTCTATGTTGATGTTGAACTAGATATTTGGTGAGCTTGATGACACTCTAATTGTCATGCCATAGTGTGGAAAGATGGTGTCGTTGGAATCCAATCTCTCAAAGGATTTTTCAAGGCCACAAGGATTCTTGAATTTCATTAATCGTTGTTTGGTACTCTGCATCTGATAAAGAAAGAGAAAGAGCTTGTTATTTCTTACAAGCCCAAGTAATAGGTCTAGAAACAAGGATGAAAACAGAATCTGTAGTATACTTTCAATAATCAGGGTCACCGACCTAATCAAATAATTGAAACCAACCAACAAAGGATTCCCCCCTAAAATGTAATATATTACAAATTGAGCTTTACCCTAGATATATTGAAGTATATTTTTTTTTTCTCTTTCCAATGGTTCTCATGGGGTGTTTTCATATATTTGGAAACAAGACCAACATTAAAGGGAATATCAATATGGGTATCCATCAAATATAAGAGGATACCAACTACAACATTACAAAGTGGAATCAAATTTGGGTGTAGTACAAGTGACAAAAAGTTTGAGTCTACACTAGAAGGGGGATGGAGTTGGTTTACAATCATCCATGTGAAAGTGGAAAAGAAGGTCACATGCATACTTAGACTTGGAAAGGGAAATTCCTTCCTTGGTTTGCAATAGTTGGAGGTCAAAAAAATAATGCAAATAACATAAGTATTTCATTTCAAATTTCTTCGTAAGGTTGAATTTCACGCGGCCTAAAAGTTTAGGGTCACTACTAGTGAGGATAAGGTGATCAACATAACGAAAAAATATTATGATATAGATTCCTACATTCTTGGTGTTGTAGTCTGAGAGAAATTATGAGATAGTTATCGTTATATCCTTACATAGAGAAACACATACTATAAAATCATATAGAATAACACATAGTCATACGGACAGATATACACAAGGGTTGAGAGAACCATCAAATATTTTTATTATATTCAGAGCAATCTCTTATTACATTCAATTACATAGACATGTATATATATTTTTGATGTTATATTACCAATCAGTTACCTTAATTCTTTCCCATGACTTACTCATGTTGACTCTGTCGATTTTAGTTCCTCGGGGTGTGTGCTCAATTGGTGTAATATTTTCGTGGTCGAGTCGATCTGTCTGGGTGGTCAGGTCGATCTGCCTGGGTGGTTGGGTCGATCTTTCTGGGTGGTCGGTGACCTCCAGTCGAAGCATCCAACCATATCTCTTTCTGGTTTCCTATAAATTCGATGAATGCTCAACTTTTTAAATACATTCTTTCTTTGGTTATGATTATCATGTTTGCTTAAAGTCTTATTTGCATGATCGCTTCTTTGGATTTTTTCCCACTCTCTTGATCTCTGGAATTCACATTTATGAGTTTTTTTTTCAATTGAATGATGTTCTTAGCTTTCGATCGATTGAATGGTTCACTTGTTCAAGTAATGACACAAATATTTTCAGGGTACTAAACTTGCTCTTGATTTTTTTTTTCTTTTCTAATTGTTTCCCAGGGACTATGTTCTCTCTTCATGTTGAAATGTGATAGTAGAAAATGAATGTGTTAAATGTATTCGGTCGATCCTATAGCTTGTAGTAGACAATTTTTGTACCTAATCATGGTAATTGAATGATTGATTACTTTGGATTTTCTTAACTTTGCTTATCTTTTTCTTTGAATCTTTTATTATTATTATTTTCTTTATTTTCTTTATTCGATTTTTTGACTTGTGTAACGACCCTAAATTCATAAATGGTTAAAGATTATTAAGTGAGATTTAATTAAAGAGAATAATTTTGGTTGATAAAATAGTATTGAACTGCAGACCGCATTTACCGACTTGAGACATAAATTTAAGAGATCAAAAAAAAGAAATGATATAACAGGGGTCACGTATGCAGATGGGGGTTGTGTATGCAAGGCGGGAGCCCAGAAATCTCGAGAAAATAAAAAAATTAACGGGGGACGAAGGACGGAGGATGGGGGAGTGGTTGTGGAGTAATTGCGTGAGTCGGCAGGGAGGAATAAGGGACAGGAAGAGGGGGATGTGCGCACCATTCGGAGGGGGATGGATGTTGCGGATTGTATCGTTGAGCCAGTTGTATTGGCCGAGAACCATTGCATATTGCCGTGAGTAGAATTTCTATGCACTGTGGTATTTGTTGTGCACTGTGGTATTTGTTGTGCACTCTGGTATTGGCTGGGAGCCTGTTGTATTCTCTGTGGACTGTTGGCTTGCTGGAAGAAAGGAACAGAGTGTGCTGGACTATGGCTTTTGATCAGGGGAGGCACCGAGTTGCTGGAGGTTTTGGGCACGGAGGGCCAGGATATCTGTAGATATCATGGGGCTAGGTAGTTTTCCTAGTTGGCAGGGAGGACAGTAGTTTTGGGCAGTTATTTTCCTATTTGTGGTAGGGTTGATCTGTGTAGCAGGGAGAAGAAAGGCAGCAGCAAAGCAAAGAGGCAACCGAATTTAGCATCAGATCCAGGTACTTGTTAAGTTATGTATTTATTTCATACTGTACATCATTTAGTATTTATTGATAAATCTAGTTA
>ML782749.1:715301-759665 GCA_009831015.1 Picea engelmannii | reverse complement strand
TTTTTTGACGAGCCCCATTGACTAATTTCTTGAAAGGGTTCCATTGTAGCATTTTCAACTGGACCTCTCTTGAAGGTCGGATGTCCTCGACCATGTATGGACCCAACCATGTAGTCTCTAGCTTACTTGGTTTATTTTTTACTAATATGTCATATATTAGTACCAATTATCCTGTGTTGGTTTCTTTGTTCTTAATGTGTCGATCGTGCCAATATTTTTGCTGACTTTTCTGACTTTTGTGATGTTGTTTTGCCATCTTCCTTTCCTCTTCTAATTAGTTAAGTTGGTAAAAACATTGTCTTTTATTCAACATGTGGTAAAATTCTAAAACAAAATCTATTTGACCAGTGTTTTCACATAAATGTATTGGGATCAATGCCTCTTTCCTGTAAATTAGTTTAAAGGGTGTTTTTCCATTTGATCTTTTGTATGTTGTTTTGTATGCCCATAATATTGTTGAAACTTTGTCATCCCAATTCTCTCTGTCAAGACGATATATTTTTGTGAGGAACTTATGTAGTGTTTTGTTAAAAGACTCGATGACCACATTAGCTTTTGGGTGATATGAAATTGTTTTTCTATGGTCAATCATCAATTTATTCAACAATTGTTCGATTGTATTATTGATGAAGTGGGCTCCTTGATCACTAATTATCATTATGGGACAATCGAATATGGTTTCTATATTTTCGTAAATAAATTTTGTAGTTTTTTTCTGTGTATAATTCTCGACTGGTTCTACTTCTTCCCACTTTTTAAAGTATTCAACGGCCATAATAATGTATTTTGATCCCCACCTTTTTTCTCTTTTTGGGAAAGGACTGAAAAAATCAATAACCCATATTTCAAATGGTAAACTGAGGTTTATCAAGTGTAAGGGAAGTTCGTTATTCCACAATGGTCGGCCTAACGTTTTACATTTTCCATATTTTCTTACTTTTTATCAACAGTCTTTATGTAAATTCAAGCACTAGAGACTGGCTTGAAGGATTTTCCTTACTGTCATGTTGGGTTGGAAGTGAACTCCTATTGGGCTTCTGTGTGCTTTGTCAATGATACCTTTAGCTTCATTCTCTAATGCACATATTCATAAAATGTTTTCAAGTCCTATCTTGTAAATATATCCATTCATGAGAGTGAATGGTGTATATTTCATGGCTAGGATTTTTCGTTTATTGGCCGAGATATCTTCAAGTTCTTTCCCTTCTTCTAGAAAATTTACGATTTCTTCTATCTCTTTGGGAAATTCTTGAACCCTAAATAGATTCGCATCTAGTAAGTCATCATATATCCCTATCACATCTTCCCCCGTTTCCAGTTAGGATAGATGAATCGGGTCGACATTCTTCTTTTCTGGTCAGAGTACTACTTCAAAGTTGAATTCTTGAAAGAGTAGTATCCATCGACATATTTTCCCTTGGTGGACTTGTTTATTGAATATATATTTTGGTGCTTGATGGTTTGTGAAAAATGTAAATGGATTTGCTAGTAGATAGAGTCAAAATTTGTGCAGGAAAAAAATTATTGCTAAAGCTTCATGTTTAGTCATCGAATAATTCGTTTATGCTTTATTTAGTTTCCGACTGGTGTATGTGTTTGAGTGGTCAACCATGTCACCATATGGCTGGGTTAATACCGTGCCAACAATGAAATTTGAGGCATCAACAAGAACATTAAATTTCCTTGACCAGTCAAGAAATTGAAGGATCAACGCTTCTACCAATTTGTTTTTTAATAGTTCAAAATATTTTTCACATTCATGGCTCCACTGGAACTCAAATTCTTTCTTTAAGATCTCATCGATTGGAAACATGATGTCAGAGTAGTGATGTATCGACTATTAAGTACCTGAGTAGATATACAAATATAATCACCACAAATACTAAATACATAATAGATCCATAGATAAATATAGAAGAAACCACACTTTTATTATAAGAAAACCCTTGAGGTATGGAGACACCATAAAATGGATCCTATTATGGAAGGGATCCTCTTATTATGGAAGCGATCCTCTCATGTTCACTTTCCTCTTCGAGGGGGATTCCTCATATTGAGCTACCGCTCCAAATACAATACTTCTCTTCATATCCCATTACATTTCTTGAACCCCTTTATATAGTGCTAACAACAACCTAAGATGATACTAGAGGAGGAACATTCTATAAGTAGAACCTTATAGTAAGTCCTATTACATGTATTATATCTAACTACCATAGAGGGCCTTATTTAATAATAGAGTAGATCTAGTCCACCTTAAATTGAGTGGCCTCCACTATTATCAATATGGGCCCTCCATGTCTCCCACTACCTCTCTAGATACCTTACATTACATCCCCCTTATGAAATAGTTTTCCTCAATTCTTGTTATGAGGGTGTACAAACATATGCCAAGGTCCCATGGATAAGTGTGGACCATAGTGCTGGAGTAGACTAGAGAACTAGGGTCCCATGTAGAAATGAAAGCCACCAGGGATGATTTTAGGGGATAAATTTCGCCCATGGGCTAATTTTCCATGGTTTTTCCAAAAACGAGATTCGCTATTTTAAAAATGATTCGCCCAAATTATATAGGATAAAATTATTTTACCTTAAAAATCGCCAATTTTTTATAAAAACTATATAATATCCTTAGAAATTTGAATATTTTTACAAAAAAAATCATCAATCATTTATAGTTGGCATATGAAGGATTAGTAAGATTCGCCAAGGTTTCTATATTTTAAAATAAATTTCCATCCTTAAAATCATCCCTGAAAGCCACCATGATGAAGTAGTCCAACCACCATTGTAAACCAGGGTCCCATGTATGAGTGCTCATTTGAACTCCATGCAGAAGATATTGGAAACCAATAACCAATTGAAAATAATGCTCCAAATAATGACACACGTCATTTGCATCTAAATAAGAAGATCCATACACATAGTGGGAAAGGGTAATATATGAATATGGAAGGAATAATACCATTGTATAATGTGCAATATGGACACTAGTAACCATAACTGGATTTTTATTTGTCATATTAAGGTTCTCTACAAAAGGTGGAGTAGATTCATCAAATAAAATATGAAAGTGGTTGTCGTCCCAAAAATGAGAACTATTCATATACCAAGCATCACAATCGGCCTCAAAATCATACCAAGCATATACTTATTTATTATATTCATCCTTGATGTCTACCATAATATATCCCTCTTGTAGGAGAGCCAATGACCGTTGACTATGGTGATAATTGTTTGTGTGGTCGTGTAGACTAGCCTTGATGCCTTGCAGGTGGTCATGCATATCGACTTTGAGGGCTTCAATATACAACAAAATTTCCCTAAGTTGAGAGTGCATATCCATTGAAAACACCACATATATTGTAAAAAAAGAAAAATATTAAAATAATATATCCAAGGTAATTTATCTGGTAGCAATCTGAACACCTTGTGCAAAGTTATGAACTCTTAAATCTTATTTCAATCACAAAAAACCCCCCCAAAATGACTAATTTTAAATCAGCGACATCTTCACTTCAAGAGCTCCGATTTGGGTGATTTTTTGTTTTGAAATCAACTATTTTGGAAAGAGGAACTCAAATATCTAAGATTTTTAGCAAATTCGGCCTCCAGGTGCTGTAGAAATCAAAAAATCGTGACGCCATCCACAGAAAAACCCTAAAAAATTGTAGATTTTAAAACTTCAATAACTTTACTTCCTAGACTCCGTTTCGAATAATTTGTTTTTTTTTATTAGTTTTTTTTCTAAGAGGAACTTATATCTAGAACAACTTTCTTCAAATTTTGAATAGAAATACACATAAATCATCTGTAATGTCACGTCCCTCTTTGGTTTCTCCGAAAAAAAAATGCAAAAATAGAAAAACATTTGCCCACTATTTTTCCTAAAGAAAGTGCTTTGGTACCTATTATTAAGTACCTGAGTAGATATGAAAACACAATCACCAAAAAATATTGAATACACAATAAATCCATAGAGAAATATATAAGAAACCACACTTTTATTATAATAAAACCCTTAAGGTAGAGGAACACCACACAATGGATCCTATTATGGAAGGATCCTCTTCTTTTCTCTTGCGTCTTCGAGGGGGCTTCCTCCTATTGAGCTACCGCTCCAAATACAATAATTCTCTTCATATCCAATTACATTGCTTGAACCCCTTTATATTTTTTCTACCAATAACCTAATATCATTCTAGAGGAGGAACATTATAGAAGTAGATCCTTCTATTAAGTCCTCTTACATTTATCATGTCTAACTAGCATAGTGGGCCTTATTTAGTAATATAGTGGATATAGTCCACCTTAAATTGAGTGGCCTCCACTATTATCACTATGGGCCCTATGGTCCCCCCACTACCTCTCTAGATACCTAACATGAACTTTTTATAACACCCTATGTGTACAAGGAATATTTTAATTTGTTTTCAGTTGACTCATGGCTTCAAGTCGAGGATGATTTTAATTTTGGCCATATTAAATTTTATCCTCTCCTTGCATACAATATGACCCAAAAGTATGCCTATGGTTGTGGAAAAGATTCGCTTTTTGATGTTTAAATACAATTGTATTTTTCTTCATCTTTGTAGCATCATTTGTAACCATTGAATGTGGTCTTTTATAAGGCTGTAGATAGTCGAGTCTGTTATAATGCTATATTTCATAGGAATCAGATAGTGATTGGGATTTCACCTTCAGAACGGTTATGGTGTTAATCGCATGACATTCTTCCTATTATTTACGAAACGAAAAGGGAATGGCTAGGGTTTTCACAATCAAAATGACCCTTGAATGAGATAAATTGGTGTGTTTTAGAACCCTTGGTGAAAAAGGAAGGAAAAGGGGGGCTAAAAACCCACGATGTATTTTGTATCCTAATTCTATGGGTGACTTGACGTTTTGGCACGTTTTGGTTAAAATGGGTGCTAATCTCAGAGGTTGATCTAGGCGTGCCCAAATCAATGGCTATCAGCGGATACCCAGACCCCCCTCGATATTTATTCCTTTAACAGTGGAGGGGTGGTCCGAGCTAGTGGCATTTTTGGTGCGGGGCCCCCATAACATGTCACTCCCATATTTACTCGGACCCCCCCCCCATCTCATTACCTCTTACCACCTACCCCCCCCTTCGAGATAAGTGATAATCACTCACCCAATACCACCAATCACTCTCACTCACACCTGTCTTTCCCTCATGTTTTTGTGCACCTATTCCTTTTCGCTCTTACTTCTCACCGTCTCGCCTCCCGACACCTGTTCCACTAACTCTCCATGTCATCTCCACTAATACTTCCGTTCACCCCTACATCATACTCCCCTACCACATCACCTTCACACCTATCCCTCCCTTACACATCACCTCTTGTTACACTTCATCTCCCAAATACTTGCACTCACTCATTCCTTATCTCAAATATCTGCACTATCCCATATGACCATTGATCTCCCACTGCATCATGCGAAACTTGTACCAATCAAATTTCCAAGTCATCACCGCCTTAATTCACGTCCGCCTATATTTTTTTGCACCAGCGACACCCTGAAACTGAGGATCAACCCACCATTAACCATTCTCAGATTAAATCGCCTGATGTTTTCATAGGTGGCCACAGTCAACATCAAGAGGCCAACAATGCATCATGCATTGAAAATGAATCATCAACTACTTCCATTTAATCAGACTCTGAAGAATAGACCAGATCCACATAATTTATGTTTATATGTAATCCTTGATCTAATTAGTTTAGATTTAGTTGTATTTAATACTTCTCATTTACGATTGGATCCAATGTTAATCAATGTATAAATACTTATGGTTTCAAATTATTGAGGGGGACCGGACCGAAAACAAGTGTTCATTGTTGTAATCAGCTCACAGAACCATAGTTTATCAAAATAGTATTACAGTTACAATATTCTTGTGTCATTATGTTGGTGATGTTTTTCTCACTGTAATTATGTTTTCTCTGTTTTTCATATGTGTTTATTTTGTCTATTGTTTTAAAGAGAGTCAATATCAATATTTGTTTAAAAAACACCCTGTTCCAAGTTTAAAGAAATATCAATGTTTTCTGCCTGAAGGTCATTCCCAGGATTCTTAACTGCCCTGTTATGATCTGATTCCATCCCTTTTTCTTCTTAACCATTTACCAAACCTTAAAGTATCTAGAACAATTCCTACCTTTCCCTGTAATCTCCCCTGTAGACCCTGCTTTGATTGGATTATATCTCTTTGACCCCATTTCCCAATGGACCTCCCTTCCTGTTCCAGCCAACCAATTTTAAAAACAAACCTTATACTTCATAACTAGCCTAACATCTCCTTCAAATAAAGATATATCAGATAGAGATATCCCTCTCTGAGTCTTGGAGGGATAGATCCTTGACTCCAAGTGGTTTTGTGGCTACCTATGTCAATTTCTCCCTCAGTCTGGGAAATTACAGAGTGATAACATAATGGTGACCATACTGGGGACATTCTCCAATAGTGCACTTCAAGTTCCAGATCTGATTATTGATGGTGAACAATGATCAGACACAAGAAGGCTGAGATCATTCACCTGGTGACTCCAATCTCCAGATCAGTTCCAATTCGAGGACTCCACTGGAGGAAGAACCTAAAACATGACAAAACAATCTGGAAATACTAGGTACTCGAGTTCAAATTGTACTCAAGACATTGTTGGCTTTATCTGTAATTATATTCTCTCCTATTATAATCTTGGCTAAGAATTTATTTCTGAAAATTCATAATGATTAGTTTCAATATGAAGAACCTCAAAGGATTCATACTTTACCTATATCTCTCGTACCCACTCCAATATCTATAGATAGCCCAGTGAGACACAAACCTCCTGCTTTATCTCCTACCATTGTTGAAATTCCAGTTAGCTATAATACCATTGCTTTACCTCATGTACCTGCAAAAATCCCAGATAGATACAAGACCCTATATTTGCCTTCTATTCTCCATGACCTCCCTACCAATTACAACAATAATTTGCCCAGGTTTGATGGAGAAAATGCAAAGATCACTGCTGAAAAACATATGCAAAGTCTTGAGGATTTTCTTGATCTATTTGAGGTTGAATATGATGATGTCTACATTATAATGTTTTCCCTATCATTGCAAGGTAAAGTTAAAAATTGGTTTAAGAATCTTCCAGCTGCAAGCATTGATAATTTTCACGAATTTGTGAAAAAATTTCTAGATCGATGGGTAACCATGGGAAATGTCTTTCTCATCCTAGAAGAATATGACCATTTGAAAATGCATCCAGGGGAGACAATACAATAGTTTTCAGCAAGGTTCAATAGGGTGTATCATTCAATACTTGTCGATATAAGACCCCCACTAGGATCATCCCTTTTTAATTACCCATATGCCTTCGATCCTAAGATGGAATTCCAATTAAGAGAAAGGAACATTGAAACCCTTGAAGAAAAACAAAAGATTGCAATTGATGTGGAAGCTAACTTGTTGAATAGAAAAGAAAAGTTAAAGGTAGAAGAGAAAAATATAATGGAAAAGGAACATCTGATATCTTCATAAATGAAATTATATATTCTGACCAACACAGTCAACGAGATGATGCAGAGGATTAGTAGAACATATGAACTTGATGTTCAAAGATCACATTTTTCATTAGTTCCAGAAAATAAAAAGCTCACTAATCTCAAATAGTTTGCAGCTCATCCTTGGTATCATGGATTGGATAATGATTGTTTCATGTATTCAATTCACAATGTAGTCAAAGATCAAGTTCCAACTCAACTTGTTGAAGAGCCATCAGCTGATATGATGTGCATGTTTGATGACCTTGCATATGTAGATGATTTTCCAAGATATGATCATTAGGTTGATGATTATGTGGTTGATTTTGATGATGAATGCTCAGAGAAACCAACACTATATTCATGGTAAGTAGAAGTCCAATTATCACAATGCCAAGATGACAATCAAACTCTGCATACTAATCAAGATTGCGAGGAGGAAAATGCATAACATTTTCAAGAAAGTGAAAACTGCCTGCCCTTATGTTTTTCCTCTCTCGTGAGAAAACATTGCAAGAAGATTGTAAATAGTAAGAATGAGGAGTGTTGTGATGAACCAGTTGAGGAAAACATGGATAATATAGAGTATGCTTCAAATCCGGAGGTGCAGCCCTTGAATATTTTTGAATGTCAAACCTCAAATGAAATCATAGAGCATGGGACAGGTAATGAACTGATCTATTTTGATTCCTTTCCCTTATGATTTAGTTCATTTCTGATTGTGAGAGGGAATCTTAGTCATATTCTGATTGAGAATCATAGTGTAAGCCATGAAATGCTAGTAGGACCAATTCCACAGTCATTTAAATCACTTTATGAACCAATAGATGATATGTTGGATAGCTTGTGTTTTCAAAGTCAATTTTTGTAATATCCCTCGGCCGAACCCAAATGTAAATATAATCCAAGTATATTTAAGCTAGTGAGTTGTTTAGACATCATTTTTGTAATACACCTTTCATGGCATGGTGAGCGCACATACTGCATAGTAAAGGGATGTAATGTGCACATTTTTGTACCACGCACAGTAACTAAGGTGCACACAACCTTAAAGACAGAGGATACAATGCACAATAACTAAAGAGCGTGCAACCTTGAGGTCAGCAGATACCATGTGCAGTAACTAAAGTGCGTGCAATATTAAGGTCAGTGAACCTTTGTGTATATAATATGCATTATAGGTTGGTGAGCCAGTATTATAAGCTAGAATGCTTATGTCTTGGAATTAGGCCATCACACCTAGATGTTAAAGGCTAGAGCACCTATTTTGTATATATCTCATGATTAATATAAAAATACATCGTTGTGTGTAGACTGACCATGATAAAAGAGAAGGGGGACTAGATTCCACCAAATAGGGAAAGCGAGGGCCTAAAGTTAATAAAAAGGCTAAGCTAGAGAGCTTAAAGCCGAAAAGAAATATTATATAAATATTTATTAAAAACATGAAGTACAGATAATGAATTTATCCTAAGTCCAAAAGTAGGGGACAAGTGTATCATAGTAGCTTCCAACATGACATGTGTCAAGTTGGAGACATGCATACTTATTGTTGAGACTTAGTTCCTTTAGGGGCGGTATCGACCATTGTGAAGAGGGGAATCTTACCATTTTTTCTTTCGACCAGAGAACCAGTATCCACGATACATTTCGTCAGCCCTTCATTTACCTCATATCTTCCTACCACTGTACTCAGACCAGATTGATATCCATTCCTGTTGGTGTACCTGTCATCTTGGGAGTAGGATTGAAGAGGCGGGTTGTTAGGCCCATGAGCAATTCTCTGAGTGAGGGAATTTCTGAGGATCGATTTCCTAAAGGTTATAAACTATGGCTATAGTACTTTGAGACTTCCAGTCTAGCCTATTGCTGAAGCCCTAGAAGGGAAGTGGGGCAGACGATGGACGGTTGAGCAGAAAAGGGGCAGACTTCCTTGGGTGGGACAGGCATGTGGGGAAGGAGAGGATGTAGGTTGTGGTTGAGTGAACACCTGAGAGGGAGTCTTTCCTGTTGACCATGAACCTTTACCCGAGTTAGGAATCCCTTTTTTGGGTGGAGTCTAGTCCCAGCTAGGGGGTGACTCACTATTGAGAGTGACAAACAGTGTAATCTAAGGCTGGGAGGTTCGTGGATGGTCTGCACGCATTTGGTGACATTATTACCAAGATAAGTATCAGTTATGTGTTGAATTCCATGCTGCATTGTCATTTATGTGTTATTTTATGGGTTTTATTGCTTGTGTGAGCATAATTGTCTGTATGTTTAAGGATATACCCTATATACACTGCATGTCTATGTTCTTTGTTAAATCAGTCTGAAAATTGTATATTTATAGAACACAACTATTTTTTTTATCTTTTATATGTGAATCTTCCGCTAGAGCATTGTATGTATATGTTTAATTCCATGCAGTTCAGTATGTATGTATGCTTGTGTGTGTATGTACGTATTTAGAGAAAAAAAAAACGTTATGTGACATACCTCAGTTGAATACTGGGAGTTACATTATTTTGTCAGAACTAGTGTCTGAGTAAGTGACATTCCCCGGTCAATGGGTGGACGGGGTGTGTTACAGTATGGTATCAGCGCGTCAATTTTCGACACTGAGCTTGAATGGGCTAAACCAGTCAAATGGAGACGAGATTACAATATGGTATATAGTATATTGCATTTATGAAAAATTGAGCCATTGCACAGAAAAATAATATGTAGAGATGCGCGCTAAATTTAGCATTGTGTGGAGTGCATACACATAGTAAAGGTGCACGTGGTGTGCGCAGTATTGTGAGGCACAATGAAGTTTGGTTGGTGCACACATAGTAGGAGCATGTGTTGTATCGCTACAGTGTAGGCAAGGGTGCGTGCAGGTAGTTGTGCGCAGTACCGACAGAGTATTCGGTGGGGAATATAGATTATTGTATGTGGTAAGGAATATTGAACTTTAGCATGGTGCAATGCATAGAGTGAAATGCATGTGGAATATCCAAGTGTGATACAGAAACAATGCGTAGAGGATATTGGCGTGCAACATAGAAGTAGTGTGCGCAAGTTATTGGCACAACGAAGAGGAAATGTATAGCAGATACAGGTGCACGGAAACATGATTTACCTTATAAAGTCATTTGCACAATAAATAAAGGTACACAGGTTGAATTTTTATGTGTGCAAAATCATCTAAAAAGATAATTAAGACGACGAGCCTAATTTTAATTAGAAAAATTTACATAGTATTCTAAGAAAGAGGAATACACAACTGCATTGAAGTATTATGTAAAATAAGTCAAGCGAATGAGATGAATTCTAGGTTTTGTTCAAACACTTGAAAGTGAAATATAAGTTACAAGAAGACACATAATATTAAAGGAAACAAGATTCGTAACATCATCAGTGGAATCTTGTCTTAAGCAGTACAAAATCTGCTTCTGCACTTATATATTCATTCAAAATACAAAATTACAAAAGGGGATGATTCAAAATAGCAGTGGCCCTATTCAAAAAGACCATACAAGAATAGGTCTATCATCTCTGGAGCTTCCTTACCTCTTCTATCATCTGTCCAATAATCGTTGAAATATACTCAATTGTATTGAGGGCTCATTTCATCTTAGTTAGATCCTCCTTTAAAGAATCTAACCAGACCGATTGATTCTCTCCAACACTCTCAGTCGCTTCAGCGATGGGTTCTTTTTTCTAAAGTTTTCTTCATTGCTTCTTAGCAGCTGGTCTATTGATAGCC
Organism: Picea engelmannii; assembly: GCA_009831015.1. Classification (NCBI taxonomy): domain Eukaryota; kingdom Viridiplantae; phylum Streptophyta; class Pinopsida; order Pinales; family Pinaceae; genus Picea; species Picea engelmannii. The sequence continues at coordinate 748,369 of ML782749.1, read as the reverse complement.
AGATCCCTCATGATTGGATTCATCCTGATTTCCAATCTCAAATCAGTAACAAGTACTATGTGAAATTTAGTCGCCAGTATATGTGCGACTACCTTTTCCTTTGTACTCGCAGGAAAATTTAGCATGTTTCCCGAATAACCAATCTCATTGGACTTAAATGGGTCCATATACCTCAGTTTTTTGGACACCGAAATAAGTTAGTAGAGATGAGAAGTTTGAACCAGTTTGGAGATTGCTTGTTGATGGATAAGATGATGCTTCCATACCCGAGAGTTGGTAATTATAGAACCTCAAACATGAATCCCTGACAGACTTGCGCACAAGTGCAATGGGTTGCCATGCTCGGTTAATCCAATTCAAATGATTAAAAATTTTGAGTTCATTACATGGCGAAGTTCACCTAACTCAAATGACTGTGATGTATGAGCAAATGAGACAGATTGATTTGACTAACCGTCACCCATCCCACGAATGGTGGATTTGACATATTGAAGAAAGTGACATCGAAACTTATGCAAAAGTGGTTTCGGAAAACCACCTTGCACCTGATGTATCTATGTGCGATGATATAGTGCTTGCTAAGATATCAAAACTTGGGTCGTGTCTGATAATTTTCCTGGTGGCAACACCAAGAAATCAAAAAAGATAATTCTGATATAATTATTGAGCCAAAATAGTTCATATTTCTCGTGGATTGTTGATTTAGTTAATCTAATAATTTTTAATGGCTGCACATTCTGCAGAACTAACAACAACTAGATCAGATCAGATCAAGTACCGAGTCCATAGGAATGGAGGAGACACGAGGAAACTATAGTCAACAAGATGAGAGTAGAGGGATGAATGTCCATTTGGACATTGAAGGAACAAACTCCAATGGACATGGAGAGAAAGGGATGAAAACCTAAATATGGCAGAGACTATCAAAAATTTGCAAAAGGATGTCCAAAGCCATAAAGATGATAATGAAAATCTTATGAGAGCCAAAGAGCACCAAGATGACTTCAACATGAAGTTATTGCAAAGTTTGAATATAATATAAAAGAAATTGGAAAAAGAAAGTGACTCAAGAAAATATGGAAGTCACAAACCTTCAGATGATAAAAAGAGATCAGGAAATGTTAGCAGGCACCACCATCACTCCCAAAATAATTCCAAGAAAAGAGAAGGTAACAACACAAGTCCATCCCCTGTCAGACAACATAAAAGGTCTAGGGTGGATGAGCTATGAGGAGAAATGAACAAAATCAAACCTCCTACATTTTATGGTGAGCACAAGAAGGATGAAGATGCAGAAACATGGTTGTTGGGCATGAGGAAGTATTTTCAATTACACAATTATTCTTCCCATGCAGAGGGTAGAATTTCCATCTATCAACTCAAAGGAAAGGCATCCATGTGGTGGGATCAGCTTGTGAAAGTACAACACATTAAAGAGAAGAGAACTACTTGGAGGGAATTTAAGAAGTATTTTGAGAAGAAATACTTGACTAAGAGGTATTATGACAAGAAAATGAAAGAGTTCTTTGAACTCAAACTTGGAAGTATGACATAGATGAATATGAAAGAAGATTCCTAGAACTGTTGAAGTACGTCTCCTTCATCAAGGATGAGACAGTTAAAATTCAAAGGTATTTGAGTGGATTGCCAACATTCATCAGTGAAAAAATACAATATGATGATCCCAAGACATTGGAAGAGACCATAAGGCAAGATAAATGTCTATATGATCAACAAAAAGCAAGGCCAACTTCCCAAAAAGCTTGGGAAGACAAAAAGAAGTTCAAGGTGGATTAGAGGAAGAAAGGATTTAAACCATCATTCTTCAAAAATAGTCCACAAGGACCACCAACTTCTAAAGACCCCAAAACGATAGAGGCAGAAGGCCAAAGGCCAAGGCAACCACCTATTCAATGTTGGGGTTGTAAAGGAGATCATATATTCAGACATTGTCCTCATAGAGGTGAAAAAGGAAGGACTATTTATAATGTACAACAAGATGAAACAGTGGAGGACATGGACAGAAATGTGCCAAGGATCTATACAGTCCTGGATAACAAGCAATTAGAATATCAGTCACACATGATTGAAGTGGAAGGTATTATTAACAACCAAACCATTGCTATTTTAATTGATTCAGGAGCTAGTCATAGTTATATAGATCCTAATATGGTAGAAAGTTTGCAATTACCAAGAAGCAGGCATGGAAAATACTGGTTGGTACAGTTGGCTACAAGAACCAAAACAAAGGTTAATGATATGGTTAAGTCATGTCTCATGGACATGAACGGACTGAACACCAAGGAAGATTTGAATATCTTACCCTTAGGTTCCTATGATTGTTTAATTGGGATGGATTGGTTGGACCCACATCATACTCTATTGGATTTTCATAAAAAAAAATTCACTTGCTTGGATGAAGAAGGGAACCAAAGGAAAGTGGAGGGAATTCCAAAGGCAGTAACCATTAGAGAAATTTCAGCATTGCAGCTGAAGAAATGTTATAGAAGAGGATGTGAAATATTTGCAGCTCATATGGAGGAGACACCCGAAGATAAGGTGCCAAATTTGGAGAATTATGAAGTCCTGAAAGAGTTTGAAGATGTATTCAAGGAAGTACCAGGACTACCCCCAAGGAGAGACCTCAATTTTTATATAAATCTGACACCAGGAGCAACTCCCGTGTCAAATACTCCTTACAGAATGAGTACACTAGAATTGAAGGAGCTGCAAATGCAGCTTGAAGAACTTTTGAAGAAGGGGTATATACGCCCAAGTGTATCACCTTGGGGTGCCCCAGTCTTGTTTGTGAAAAATAAAGATGGAACGTTAAGATTGTGCATTTATTTCAGATAGTTGAATAAAGTGACTATAAAAACAAGTATCCTCTGCCAAGGATTGATGATCTTTTTGATCAATTGAAGGATGAAAATATCTTTTCAAATATAGATCTCAGATCCAGATACCATCATGTAATAATCAAGGAGGAGGATATCAACAATACCACCTTCATTACAAGGTATGGTCATTATGAGTTCATAGTGGTGCCATTTGGGTTGTCAAATGCACCAGTTGTTTTGATGTGCTTAATGAATGGTGTTTTCCGAGAATATTTAGACAAGTTTGTCATTGTCTTTTTGGATGAAATTTTGATATACTCTAAGATAAAAGAAGAGAATGAACATCATTTGAGGATGGTGTTGCAAGTATTAAGGGATCATCAGTTGCATGCCAAATTGAGCAAGTGCTAATTTTATCATAAACAAATTCATTATTTGGGGCATATCGTCTCAAAATATGGGATAGCAGTGGACCCCGAGAAGATTGAATCCATTAGAGAATGGTCAACACCAAAGAATGTGACAGAGGTGAGATCATTCATGGGCCTTGTAGGCTACTACAGGATATTCATTGGAGGATTCTCGAAGATATCACACCCAATCACTTCCTTGCAAAGAAAAGGTATGAAGTTTCAGTGGACATCGGACTGTCAAAGGAGTTTCCAACATTTGAAACAATTATTGACAAGTGCTCCAATACTAAGGATTGCAGACCCAAATGAAGATTTAATTGTATGCACAGGTGCATGTAATGAAGGACTTGGTGGAGTCCTTAGCCAAAATGGATTTTTGATATGTTATGAATCAAGGAAGTTGAAGGAGCATGAAAGAAACTATGCCACTCATGATTTGGAGTTGGCATCCATAGTGCATGCCCTGAGGAAATGGGGACACTACCTCATGGGAAAAAGGTTTGAGTTAAGAACAGACCACAATGGCTTGAAATATTTATTTGATCAGCCAAATCTAAATGCTAGACAAAGCAGATGGTTAGAATTTCTAAGAGAATATGACTTTGATATAAAGCATATCAAAGGGAAAGAAAATAAAGTGACGGATGCACACAGTAGGAGGGTGCATGAGCTTCATGCTACAACCATCAACATGTATCAGACTGATGTTAAAAGAAAAATTCTGGAGGCTACAAATAAAGACATGAAATACAAAGAATTGATAGCAAAACTACAGCAAGGTAAGACACCACAAAAGATGGATATTTATAAGTTGGGAGTAGATGGAATATTGTTTCACAAGAACAAAAATTTTGTACCAAATGTCCAGGACTTGAAATGTATAATTTTGCATGAGATGCATAATTCTCCTTATGCAAGGCACCCTGGATATTAGAAAACCGTAGCAGTGATCAAGAGCCAATACTTTTGGCTAGGTATGAAGAGATAAATTGAAAAATACATCGCTAGGTGTATGGAATGCCAGAAAATTAAAACATAGCATAGGCACCCAACAAGATTGCTGTAACCTTTTCCCATTCCTAAATGGAAGTGAGAAGTGGTGACAATGGATTTTATTATGGGATTGCCCAGAACAGGCAAGCTACATGATTCGATTATGGTAGTGGTGGACAAGCTTACAAAATTTGCCTATTTTATTCCACTATAAACTACTCACAAAGAAGCAGATGTTATTGATATTTTGATGAAGGAAGTGGCACGATTGCACAGAATTCCTAAAACAATTGTGTCTGGCAGAGACCCGAAATTTACCTCGAATTTATGGAAAGGATTGTTCAAAGGATTTGGAACGAATCTGAACTTTAGTATATCTTACCATCCTGAGACTAATGGATAGACAGAGAGGGTGAATAGAGTGATATAATATATGTTGAGAATTTATGTGATGGATAAACCATCAAAATGGGAATACTACCTACATTTAGTAGAATTCACTTATAACAATGGGTATCAGGAATCATTGAAAATGAGCCCATTTGAAGCACTTTATGGCAGAAGGTGCAATACTCCAGTAAGCTGGGATAATCCAACTGATAGAATAGTAGTCGTGCCAGAGTTGCTCAAGGAGATGGAGGACCAGATGTTAAAACTTAAGAAGAATTTGAAAACTGCCCAAGATAGATAGAAACGTTATGCTGATAAAAACAAAATCCACAGAGAATTCAAAGTGGGTGATCATTTTTTCTTTAAAGTAAAAGCTAGCAGGAGTTCCCTAAAGTTGTGAAGCTGCACCAAGTTGGTAGCTAGATTTTGTGGACCATTTGAAATCCTAGAGAGGATTGGACCCATTTCTTATATGATTGCATTTCATGCATCTATGTTTGTTCATAATCTATTCCATGTATCATTGCTAAAGAAATACATACCTAATGCTAATCATGTTATTGATTGGAATGTTATTCAGGTGGAGTAAGAAGGTGCTTTCCAAGTGCATCTGATGTGCATCCTGGATCGAAAAATCAAACAACTCTGGAATCGAGCCATAGGGTTTGTAATGGTCCAATGGATCTGGTACGGACCTGAAGACATTACTTGGGAGCATGAGGATGCAATGTGGGTAGAATACCCGCATATTTTTGAAGAATTTTGAGAATTTTGTTGTATATGGGTACATGATGCACTAAGGATAGTGCATAAATAAGGGGAGGGGATTGTAATATCCCTCAGCTAGTGAGTTGTTTAGACATCATTTTTGTAATACACCTTTCATGGCATGGTGTGCACATATACTGGGCAATATAGGGATGTAATGTGGACATTTCTAAATACCGCGCACAGTAACTAAGGTGCGCACAACCTTAAAGATAGAGGATACAACGCACAGTAACTAAAGAGCGCGCAACCTTGAGGTCAGCGGATACCATGCACAGTAACTAAAGTGCATGCAATATTAAGGTCAACAAACCTTTGTGTATATAATATGCATTATAGGCTGGTGAGCTAGTATTATAAGCTGAAATGCTTATGTCTTGGAATTAGGCTAGCGCGCCTAGATGTTAAAGGCTAGAGTGCCTATTTTGTATATATCTCATGATTAATATAAAAATTCATCGCTGCACGCAGACCGACCACGATAAAAGAGAAGGAGGACTAGATTCCACCAAATAGGGAAAGGGAGGGCCTAAAGTTAAGAATAGGGCTAAGCTAGAGAGCTTAAAGCTGAAAAGAAATATTATATTAATATTTCTTAAAAACATAAAGTACGGATAATTAATTTATCCTAAGTCCTAAAGTAGGGGACAAGTGTATCAGAGTAGCTTCCAACATGACAAGTGTCAAGTTGGATACATGCATACCTATTGCCGAGACTTAGTTCCTTTGGGGGGGGATCGACCATTGTGAAGAGGAGAATTTTACCATTTTTTCCTTTGACCAGAGAACCAGTATCCACGATACATTCCTTCAGCCCTTGAGCTACCTCGTATCTTTCTACCACTGTACCTAGACTAGATTGATATCCATTCCTATTGGTGTACCTGTCATCTTGGGAGCAAGATTGAAGAGGCAGGTTGTCAGGCCTGTGAGAAATTCTCCAAGTGAGGGAATTGTTGAGGATCGATTTCCTGAAGATGATAAACTGCGGTTACAACGCTCTGAGACTTCCAGTCTGGCCTATTGCTGAATCCCTGGAAGGGAAGTGGGGTAGACGAAGGACTGTTGAGCAGAGAAGGGGAACACTTCCTTGGGTGGGACAAGCATGTGGGGAAGGAGAGGCTGTAGGATGTGGTTGAGTGAACACCTGAGAGGGAGTCTTTCCAGTTGACCATGAACCTTTAGCCGAGTTAGGAATCCCTTTCCCGGGTGGAGTCTAGTCCCAACTCGGGGGTGACTCACTGTTGAGAGTGACGAACAATGTAGTCTAAGGATGGGAGGTTCATGGACGGTCTGCACGCAGTTGGTGACATTATTACCAAGATAAGTATCGGTTATGTGTTGAATTCCATGCTGCATTTTCATTTATGTGTTATTTTATGGGTTTTATTGCTTGTGTGAGCATAATTGTCCATATGTTTAAGGATATACCCTGTATACACTGCATGTCTGTGTTCACTGTTAAATTAGTCTGAAAATTGTATATTTACAGAACACAATTGTTTGTTTATCTTTTATATGTGAAGCTTCCTCTAGAGCATTGTAATGTATATGTTTAATTGCATGCACTTCAGTATGTATGTATGCATGTGTTTGTATATACGTATTTAGAGAAAAAAAGAAGTTATGTGACATACCTCAGTTGAATATTGGGTGTTACATTATGTTGTCATAACTAAGCAAAGTGTCTGAGTAAGTGACATTCCCCGATCAATGGGTGGACGGGGTGTGTTATAGTTTTCATTTACCCCTAATGATTTCAAGAGATGTTATGATATGGATATGATCAGACAATTAGGTCCAATGTCTTGTTTGGTATAAGTATTAGTACAAAACTCATCAGATCAAATATAAGCATGTTTCGAGTCACTTGAAGACATAGAGAAAACATGTGTGGCACCTGGTCATGAGGTTGAATTGATTGAGTAAGAATATCCAGTGATGGGTCAAGTCTATCTTGATCTAGTGGCTATTTATATGGAGAAAATGTTCATCACGGAGCCACAATGCATTCCCAGTATTTATGTTGTCTTCCAGGTTTATCAAGCTCCTTGTAATGAATATCAGGATGGAAAGAAGTTCATGATGCCTATGCAAGCTCTATTTCTGATATTGATTGAAAACATTGAAAGAGAAGAGTTATTAGAGTAGTTGTTTGACTGGATGTACTGGCATTATTGTATCAGTTAGAACAACAAAATTATCAATAGTGTAGGGTAGGTAGAAGTTTTGAATAAACTTAGTCATTTGAGCATCTCTTTCAGTATTGTATGGTTTCCAACAGAGTTTGCAGTTGATAGTATCTAGTTCAGTGCTTAGTGAAATTTGAGTCAGTTCAAATATTGTAGTTGCAATGAATCCATGGCCCAAAGAATAAAGCACCGATGTGCATGTTCAGAGATCTGAGATTCTTGACACCTCCTCAGGAGCTACCATCCCCAATTGGAGCCACTGTTATAACTCTATATTTCATAGCAATCAGATAGTGATTGGGATTACACCTTCAAATTTTTTATGGTGTAAATCACATGGAATTCTTCCTATGATTTATGAAACAAAAAGGAAACGGCTAGGGTTTTCACAATCAAAATGACCTTTGAATGATTTAAATTGGTGTGTTTTCAAACTCTTGGTGAAAAAGGAAGGAAAGGGGGGATAAAAAAACACAATATATTTTATATCCTAATTCTATGGGCGACTTAACATTTTGGTGCGTTATGGTTAAAATGAATTCTAATCTCGACAGTTGATCTAGGTGCACCCAAATCAATGGCTATTAGTGGATACCCGGACTCCCCCAATATTTCTTCCTTTAATGGTGGGGGGGGTTCTGAGATAGTGGTATTTCCGGCATGGGGCCCCCATAACGTGTCACTCCCATATTTACTTGGACCCCCCATCTCATTACCCCTTAACACCTACCCCCCCCCCTTGAAGCTAACTACTAACCACTCACCCAATACCACCACTCGCTCCCTCTCACACATTTATTTCCCTCACGTTTCCACACACCTATTCCCTTCCACTCTTACTTCTCACCCTCTTTCCTCCCGACGCTTGTTCCACTAACACTCCATGTCAGCTCCACTAATACTTTCTCTCACCCCCACATCATACTCCCCTGCCACATCACCTTCGCACCTATCTCTCCCTTACACATCACCTCTCCTTACACTTGATCTCCCGAATACTTGCGCTCACTCATTCCCAATCTTGACAATCTACACTATTCCGTATGACCATTGATCTCTCACTGCATCATGGAAAACTGGTACCAATCAAATCGCCAAGTCATCACCGCCTTCATTCATGTCCGCCTGTTGTTTTTTGTACCATTGACATCCAACAATTGAGCATCAACCCGCCATTAACCATTCTGAGATTAAATGGCCTAATGTTTTCACATGTGGCCACAATCAACATCAAGAGGCCAAAAACAAAACATGCATTGAAAATGAATCATCAACTACTTCCATTTAATCAGACTCTGAAGAATCGAGCAGATGCACATAATTTATATTTATTTATAATCCTTGATCTAATTAGTTTAGATTTAGCTGGATTTAAGACTTCTCATTTATGACCGGATCCAATTTTAATCAATGTATAAATACTTATGGTTTCGAAGTATTGAGGGGGACTGGATCGAAAAGAAGTGTTCATTGTTGTAATCAGCTCACAGAGCCATAGTCTATCAAAACAATCTTACAGTTACAATATTCTTGTGTCATTATGTTGGTGATTTTTTTGTCACTGTAATTGTTTTTTCTCTGTTTTTCATGTGTTTCTTTTCACTATTTTTTTAAAGAGACTCAAGCTCAGGATTTGTTTAAAAAACACCATGTTCCCAGTTTAAAGAAATATCAATGTTTTATACATGAAGGTCATTCCCAAGATTCTTAACTGCCCTGTTATGATCTGATTCCATCCCTTTTACTTCTTAACTATTTACCAAACCTTAAAGGATCCAACATAGTGCCTACCTTGCCTTGTAATATCCCCTATAGACCCTTATTTGATTGGATTAGATCTCTTTGACCCCATTTCCCAATGGACCTCCCTTCTTGTTCCATCCAACCAATTTTAAAAACAAATCTTATACTTCATAACTAGCCTAACATCCCCTTCAAAAAAAGCTATATCAGATAGAGAGATCCATCTCTGAGTCTTGGAGGGATATATCCTTGAATCCAAGTGTTTTTGGTTACCTCTATCAATTTCTCCCTTAGCCTAGTAAATTACAGAGTGATAACAGAGTCATCAAAATACACAACCATTTTTTTATAAATATACTCTTGGAATTCCTTTGCATGAATTTGTATGCAAATGATCCAAATTCGGAAACAAATGTTGGTTTTTATTGATCTTCCTTTACTATAGGTACTCGATTATATCCAGATAATCCATCGGTGAACGAGTAACATTCATGTAGTTCTACTTCATTGATAATCTCATCAACAAATGTCATCGAGAATGGATGGGTCATTGTGATTTTATTCAGTGCTTGAAAGTCGACATAGATTCTTAATTTCTTTGGTTCGTGCTTCTTTGGTTGTACAAGTATGGGGATTTCCCATTCTAACTTATCGATCATATATATAATTCCAACAACAAACATTTCTTCAATTTCTTTTTGGACGATGGGATTGTATTTATGTGCTAGATTATATGGTATCATTTTAATAGGATTGGCATCAGGGATGAGTTCAATATTCATTTCACCCATCTCTTGTACCAATCCTTTAAGGTCTTTGTAGTCTCTTGCAAATAAATATTGATATTATTTTAGCAAGTTGACTATTTCCATGGTTTTCTTGTTGGACCAATAGTCACCTATTCTGGACATTTGTTGTTGATCATCTATTTAAATGTTGAATTATTTATTGTTTACTTCTACATCCATCCATTTGGGTGCTTTTGATTCATCCAATTGGCATTCTCCTTCCACAAATTGATTGTAAATGAATGGAAAGTCAGTTTTTTCAGTATAGTCTTTCTCTTCCTTTCTTCCTTGGTTATGGAGTAGATTGTTTTTACATGGTTTTTCACTCTTGGATGGGATATTTTCCATTGCAATATTTTTCCTGGAAAACTTATGTTTTCCATGTCTATTCGACGAGCTATGATATTTTTTTAATTTTCATTGATATTAAGTTAGGAGTCAAAGTCAATCCCATATCGATTTTTTTTTTTTCATTTTTTCTGAGTTTCCTCGACACTTGTTTGTTCTAAGAATTTTTTTATCTCTCTTGATGCTTCATTCAATAGTGCTTCTTTGGGTCTGAATTCAAAGTATTTAAGGAATTTATTTTTTATTTCATTCCATTTGAATGTGTGTCCACACGATTCCTCAATTTCATATCATTTGTGGGGTATGTTGTCCAATGTGTTTGGAAAATTGTAAGGCCATGCCCTTTTGTCTCTATATCATGCTTTCCTCCATTCATTCTCACATTTCTGGATGTGAGCGACTAGGTCAAACCTAGGTTTGAACATCAGGATTTCAATATTGGTTGATATTCTTTTCCCATCGAATATTTTGACAAAGTAAAGGGTGGTAATGTTCCATGTTTGTAGTCGATGTGCATGTTTCTATCACCATCGGGTTGCTTGGCATGTAAATGATTTTTTTAGACTTTTCACTCTCCCCTAATCTTTGAATGACTTAGAGAACACGTCGGTATGCATCAATGGGGAGTTTCTTTCAATGAACCATAGAGGTTGTTTCATGTGTGAATGTGTCAAAATTAGTGTTGGTGTGTTCTTGATAGTTCTTTCATCCATAATAGGTATTGGTTGTACTAGGAAGGATGATTTGGATAATCTTATTGGTATCACTTTTATCGACCAACACTCTTTTGCTTGTGATTTGTAGTTTTCCATTTGTGAATTATATAGTTTTGAATCTGATTTTTGGCCTATTGATAGTGGAGAGCTGAGTAATATTCATCCTTCACTATTGGGTTCCATGTTATCCTTCTTCTCATTCATGACTTTATATAGTCGATGGGATTCATGTCCTTCATCCCATGTCTCGACCCAAGTTTTTCCTTCCTTTGGGTCTAGGGAGATTATTATTTTTCTTCCACTTCCTCTTAACTTGATTCTATCTCTTTTGAGAGAGATTGTGGCCCTCATGTTCTATATCCAAGGTTGTCTGCCTAATGCAAGGTAGGTGGGTATTCCTTTGACCATGTTGATTAATTCAAAGTCGGATTTCGTCGGGATCCCCATTATAGATGTTATTCCACTTTTTAGTGTACCAATTGGCTCAATAAACCTCTGATACGATAGATTCATAAAATTCGTTGTAGGTTGTAGAGGTTGTTTCCCAATTTGAACCCATGTTTCTCTTTGAATATTGTTTACTTAGGACCTGAAGTTGACTATGACTTGGTTGACCAAATTTTCGTCAATTTAAAGTTCGACTCGAGGTTTGAAGTCGTTTTATTTTATTTTTGTCATATCTGGCACATAATTTTGACTGTTCTTTTATCTTCTTTATGTTCTCTCAATATTCTCAGTAGGTCAATCAACTTACCAGTTGACTGTTTCTCTTTCAATAGTTATAGAAATTCTCTTATCATAGTTTCTGATATATTCTCATGTCTACCGTTGTTGTTTTTGTCATGGCCGATGTTTCTAAATAATTTCACATCTTCCCTCATTAGTTTGTCTTCATATTCCGGGTTGATATATGTAGTTCAACCACCCTTATGTTGATTTGGTGGTTTTGGAAAAATGTCCTCACCAAATCCCGAGCATGTTACTACATGGATGTTCTTCGAAATCAAAATTTCATGTTTTGGTACTATGTATAAGATATTTACATTTATTTTGTTCATCACATTTTTTATTATTGTTGGATAGTCTTTGAGTGAGTGATCTCTCACTCCAAAAATGTTACATAACTTGAGATTAGCTTTTTCTTTGAGTGGGAAATATGGACTGAAGTGTTCACCCTTCTAAGAGTTGAAGCATTAATATTGTCCTCGACCTCGTCCTCTACCAAATTTTCCTCGTCCTCCTCATCCATGAATTTGGTAGTGTCCTTGACCCCAACCTCTATATTTGTTTCCACCTTGGTCGACATTCTGGTCGATTTTCTGTGTGTGATACACTAAGTGAATGCTTGTTTGGTTTTTTCCGTTAAGTTTATATTCTTAGGTTGAGTGATTATTCTCCTTTCATATGTGACACCACTTTTGATGTACATTTCTCATATTGTGTGGATAGTCCCTCGTAGAATGATTTGTTACTCCTTTGCATATATCACAGAATGTTCCAATCTGAATTCAATGGACTACAAGGTCTAGGGAGTCACTGAATTTGAAAAAATATTTTGTGTGGCCTTCGCTAGAAAAAATTGTACACCATAGTTCATTACGAAAGATCGACATGTTCCTAATTGATTGTTTCAATTCTGGAAGTTTTTCTTCTAGTTGTTTTTCAATGACTGATGAAGTCAAAGATCCTTCGTCATTCATTTCTATTTTTTATGATTTTTTCAATATTTATTCACATCTCTAGAGATCCTACATACATAGTGGTACTCTAATATTTTTAATAGGCCTACTACGTACCATTGTATAAGCAATTTCTCGTTGATTTCATAGGAAATTTGGCTCAAAATGTATTTGAACACTTTATCATACTCACAGACAGTTTCACTTGGGTTCTACTTGATTTCTTTCAATTTTTGAGCTGTCAGGTGACTGATGTCTTGCGTCTTAAAAAATGTGAGGACATTTTTCTTTATTTGTAATTTCGAGCGTTGTTCATTATCTGTGTAGTTTATAAAGTAGGTAAGGGATTTAGCTTGAGGCACAACACCAAATTGTGCCATTTGTTTATCTTAATTTGTTATGTCGATTCCATCCCATATTTTTTTGCAAAAAAACTAATGTTGTTTTGGATCCTCGTCTCCTTTGTATATTGGGATGTGGTTGAGCCCCATTGTCACTTTCTTAGATTTGTTTCTGGATGGGACTATTGCAAGGATTTGTGTCAAAGTCAACTGGGAATTCAATTTGTTTTCTCGAGTCGAAGTCAAAATATTTGATTCGACCAACATGATATGTTGTCGGTATTTAGGAGGGATGTATTCAATTTCTAACTACACTTGTTGTTTTCTTGGGCTTGGGAGATCTATCTAACAAGCTTTGTAAATATACTCAATGAATTGCACTTTAAAGGGTCGGGTCTATTCATTAGCATTGTCTATTGAATTCAAATCTTCCAATAATAAATTTGACAAGGGAGGGGAATTTGTGAGGTCGATTTTCTTATGCTTCAATGAGAACCTTATCTCTTATTTGACCAGCATTGTCAGTTTTGAACCATACCCTTGGTGATCAAATATCCACATGAAGTCTTTTTCATAGGAAGTATGCAATACGTAGGCTAGGACGTATTGTAGGGGAAAGTTTAACCACAAGTCCATAATCATCCATATCCATATCTACTTGGTCATATTATTGTTGGGTGCCACTGGTTTCCATGCTCAATTGTAAGATTCTCTTTCTCTTAGGAACCATCGGGGTGCTCTCAAGGGCTAATCCAATGATCTACCATTGTTGAATAGGTTTTCTATGAGATTTTAGGGGATCACTCTTGTATCTCAACTCTTCTTTCCTCTTTTGTTTATTTTCCCATTCTACATTTTGTATATCCAATGAGGGTTTGTGGGTCTTTGTTCGTATTTCATACTTTGCACTTGAACAAGCTATATTCCTCCCGAATTATGAAATTTTTTACTTGGGTGTTCTTTGACTTCGACTTTGACTTTACAATATCACGAATCATACAACCCCTCGATGTTGGCCTGACTTACTTGTGGTTAATAATGTTCGTCATTTATTTTATGATAATTTATTCGAGAAGTATTCCCATGCTTATTTGGTATATTTTATGTTAGATGCCAAGAACCGTTCCCACTCATCTTGTTTCTCTTTCCAATTAGAGTTTGGAGGAGGATTTTTCAAGAGGGTGAGATACTCAATGATGTCGCATGCTCCTTTGTCAAGGAAAATTTTGTGAAGTAACAACAAAATAGTAAAAATAAACTTGTTGTGAAGTTATATATAAAATGTATTCTTGATGTTTTGGACTGACTCTCTGTAATGTTCCCCCACCATCAACCCCATGGTCGGGCCAACATTACTACGTGGAAAAACACTACTGTAACATATTATGCATTCTTATGAAATAAAATTGCTTGATTACAGTTAAACACAGCGTAAGCACATTAATATCGTTAGCATACAAAATCCACGACATTAACAATACTTCACGAATACAACGAAATACATGTAAACATTGCTAGAATCACAGACATGCATATTTAATTGAAATTATACACATGTATATACTTATCTTTTAGACTGGATGTAATTCACCAACTACATGTAGACCTCCCACGAACCTCCCAACCTTAGACTGCACTACTTATCACTCTCAGTAGTAGGTCACCCCCTGAGCTGGGACTAAGCTCCACTGGGTAGGGATTCCTAGGCTAGGCAGGGAATACAGGAAGACACATAGTCACAGGAGAAGGATTCTCTCCTAGGAGCCACTTATTCCCACTTCCCACAAACACTCATTCCCCACATGTTTGTCCCACCCCAGGAGTACACACCTTCACTGTCACCAAGAAATTCCATCAGCTGCTAACCTCCCTTCCCTTGTGCTTCAACAATAGACCGGATCGAAAGTCTCCGAGCTCTATGGCAGCTACAGGACTCCTTTGAAGAGTTCTCACTTCCTCCACCCAATCTCTCACCTAGAGAGAGTCGCTCACAGACTGGGTAACCTGCCTCTTCAACAACAATCATATCCCTCACACTGGCCAGCAAGCCACACACAATCCATCACTGCGTGGCCACAACAGTCAATTGGGAAAAAGGGTATGGACACCCGAAACGAAAATGATCAGCGCTAAAGCATAGTGCGACTCTACGATTACAGGATGCATTAAGTTTTCCGGCAAGCAACACAGGATGCACAGCTCAAAAATTATGGAACATTCAGTTCTCCCAACCAACAATAAGGAATAGACTCACCTCTCTAGTTTCAGAGATGCGTAAGGTGTATAGAGGTTCAATCACAGAGGCCAAACGCGTACAGATGGAGGATGGAGGAATTGGAATGGTCGAACCTTGGATTTAGGTGAGGGTTGGAGAAATTCCCACCCAACTCCCACGCAACAGTCGATGGAATGGAAAGAGCCCCCAACATGACTCATTTCCTGGGTTAAATTGCATGCGACTGGGTCGACATATGCCACCCATGAAGTTGCATGCATCCCTCCCCAGGAACTTAGGAAAAAACATAGATTTCACATGGATTTTGGGATAATATTAAAATATTATTCCCAAGGACTTAAGCCTCTAGGCTCCACACTTAGCCTCTCTTTCCAACCTTCTAGCCCCCAATCCCTTACCCAAGTTTTGTGGAAGCTTAGTCCCCCATCACTCATTCATCATGGTTGTTTCACATGTAGAGATGTTTTGTATTAATATTGTGCATAATTACATGTACAAAAATCAAGCTCTTGGACTTCAACACTTAGGCTCCCTGGCCTAATAACACATAAGCCCACTAGCTTATATAACTTGGCTCACCAGCCTTATAAAATTGAATAGTTCATAAACAATCTTTATACTTCATAGACATGATTTACAACAGGGCTCGGCCTTGGGGACATTACAATCCTCTCCCCTTATTTTTGCACTGTCCTCAGTGCAACTTTACACTGCATCTGCAAGCTTTTCAAATTTTCAAAGAGATGTGGGTACTCTGCCCACATAAAATCTTCATGCTCCCATGTCACGTCCTCAGGACTGTACCAGGTCCACTGGACCTTTACAAGCCCTATGGATTGATTCTGGAGATGTTTGTTTTTCCTGTCGAATATGCACACATGATGCACTTACAGGACACCTTCTTGCTCCACCTGGATCACATTCTAATCAATTACATGATTAGCATCAGGAATATACTTTTTAAGAAATGAAACATGAAACACATTATGTACATTCATAAATGCAGGTAATGCAAGCATATATGCAATTGGCCCAATCCTTTCCAGGATTTCAAATAGCCCACAAAATCTGGCTGCCAACTTGGCACAACTTCCCAGCTTCAGGGAACTCCTGCTAGCTTTCACTTTCAGGAAAACATCATCACCCACTTTGAACTCTTTGTGGGTTCTGTTCTTATCGGCATAACTTTTCTTCCTGTCTTGGGCAGCTTTCAAATTCTTCTTTATTTTTATCATTTGGTCTTCCATATCCTTGAGCAACTTTGGCCCAACTATTGTTCTATCAGTTGGATTATCCCACCTCACTGGAGTATTTCACTTTCTTCCATAAAGTGCTTCAAATGGGCTCATATTCAACGATGCAGGATACCCATTGTTGTAGGCGAATTCTACCAAGTGTAGGTAGTCTTCCCATCTTGATGGTTTGTCCATCACATACATTCTCAGTATGTCTTCTATTACTCTGTTCACCCTCTCTATCTGTCCATCAGACTCAGAATGATAAGCTGCACTAAAGTTCATATTCGTTCCAAATCCTTTGAACAATCCTTTCCAGAAATTCGAGGTGAATTTCGGGTCTCTCTTGAACACAATCATTTTAGGAATTCCATGCAATCGTGTCACTTCCTTTATGAAAATATCAGCAACATCTGTTGCCTTGTGATTAGTTTTCAGTGGAATAAAATGGGTTGCTTTTGTAAGCTTGTCCACCACCACCATGATCAAATCATGCAGCTTGCCTGTTCGGGGAAATCTTGTAATAAAATCCATTGTTACTACTTCCCACTTCCACTCAGGAATGGGTAAAGGTTGCAGCAACCCTGCTGGGTGCCTATGCTTAGCTTTAACTTTCTGGCACTCCATACATCTAGCGATGTATTCAACAATATCTCTCTTCATACCCCACCAAAAGTAATGGCTCTTAACTGCTGCTACTGTTTTCTGATATCCAGGGTGCCCTGCATAAGGCACATTATGCATCTCCTGCAAAATCATCTATTTCAAGAACTAGACATAGGGTACACAAATTATGTTCTTGTACAATAGTATTCCATCTGTTTATTTATAAATTTCCATCTTCTATGGCATCTTACCCTGCTGTAGCTTGGCTACCAATTCTCTGTACTGCAGATCTGCATTTGCAGCCTCCAAAATTCTACTTTTAATATCAGTCCGATACATGATAATGGCTATAGCATGTAATTCATGCACCCTCCTTCTGAGTTCATCAACCACTTTATTCTCCTTTCCTTTGATATGCTTGATCTCAAAGTCGTACTCACACAGGAATTCCAGCCACCTACTTTTTCTAGCATTTAAGGTTGGTTGATCAAACAAATATTTCATACCATTATAGTCTGTTCGAAGTTCAAACCTCTTTCCCATGAGGTAATGTGATGCAGACCTATCGGCCCTCGGGACCGAGATCCGCTCACAGGATCGTTCTTTAACCCCTTCAAGCCGGATCATCTCTTTCATATTCCTTGCTGGAATCTCCTTTCAGTCGATCCACAGGTCCTTTTTCATGGCTCGCAATCTCGCGAGTTCACGAGTCATGACTCCCGACTCTTCCTCTCCAATATCGTGATACCTAAGATCACGAAATGGATACATCTCTTCCTTTGTCAGCGCCCTCCTTGCGCAACCGCTGGCTAGGCTAAGCACTAGCACCTCTCGCTATTCACCGCTTTGCGAGTTTCAACGACCAACCTTGGCACCTTTCTTTCACGAACCCCCGAGAGGCAATGTTGACTTTTCTCCTCTCATTCTCGCTACTCGTGACTTCATGAGTCGAAGGGTCGAGCTCACGTATTCTTATCTCGCGAAATCCTGAGATGTGAGAGGTCAATGGGGTATTGAATCCTCCTAATATGTGATGTGTGTTCACCTGTCTATTTCCCTGGGCCCACTTTGTGGTCCTGCCACGTATTTCCTTCATGCATCGGGTCTTGGCACTTCACGATTTCTGTAGTTGAGACGAGATCCTTCCGACCTCCGAACCTCCAAACACATGAAACGTGCGATGAGGCTCTGATCCAACGGTCATCACGTGACCTAGATCCGACGGTTATCCTCGTTCCTTGTGATTTTGCGACTTCACGACTTGGAGCACCCAACTCTTGGGCTCTCACCCTGCAAACCTTTGAGTTCGCAAGTTCCCTAGATCTCTGCCACCTATCCTCCTGTGATGGACGGCTGTGATTTTCTCATGACTTTGCCACTTGCGAAGTTGAATGACTTCCCTTTCTGACCTCTGATGCCTGAATCCCCGATACGGGTGATTTTGCGACACGTATCCTCCTTCTAACGGGTGGCTTAGATTCTTTCACGGTGTCACGACTTCGCCTTTCACAACCTCGCGAATATTGATGCAGATATTTTAACCCATAACTCCCTTGCTCCTCTACACGATCCGACGGTTCTTGAAACTTCACAAATTCTCCACGGAGAATTCCGACCGTCAAATTCCTCCTTGACGATTTTCTGCAAAATGAACACCGTATCTCCTTTCGGAACTTGTCCTCCTGCAAAACAACTTCACTACACCTCCTTTCAACACTTTAAGGAACTAATTCTTTCTGAGTTTCTCTTCATCAACTTTGAAGATCCTATCCCTTCTGAACTTGGTTGAAAAATCCTCAATTCCTTTGGGGAAAATTCCTGCTCACACTCCTTGCAGCACTTCTTCAAATACACACTAAGTATTTGAAATTCTTAGACTCTGCGCACTCCCTGTGACAATAGTCTTTCAACAATTTCGCTCAGGTTGTAACTCTGAGACTTCAATCGTCCTACGCACACTTTGCACAGCTCCTATGTTTAACTTTTCACTTCTGCGAGAATGAGAACAAATGCTATCTCTCCTGATCTTGTAGAGACGAACTCTGACTTCTATCAATGCACACCTTGCTGAAAATTTCACTGCACTCCTTGCAGGAAAACTCTTGCTCAAACAGAGAAACAATTGAAACTCATTCCTTTACTCTCCCTCTCTTCAAATTTTAGACATTCAACATGAAATCATACATTCACGCATCAAAGAAAATGCATAACAGAGAGTAAACAATCATGAGCATAACATTCAATAATGCATACACAGAAAGTATTTGAACGCCATGATTCTGAATCAAGCTTCCTATATTAATCTCAGAACTTCTGTACATGGGTTCTTCTACACAATTTTTTTTTTCTGCTTCTTCTTCTCTATGCTCCCTCGATTGATTATGCTGCTAATGTTACAATAATACAAGTGAGGGTGTCTATATCCGTTTTCCCTTCGGCTCCTAAAATTTTCTAATCTAAGAATTCAAAGCTACCTACCTACATTAACTAACATATATGCCTCTTAGTCCTTCAGACGAGAGCGGGATGCTCAAGGTATGATTACAATCAAGAAGTACGCTCTTTCTTAACTATCTCATTTAATTTTGGCGCATCCACTTCAAAACATTTCAAACAATTTAACATGTGCCAAAATGTGTTGGTGTTGTCCCATGCTCACTTGATGTTGGCGATGCTCCTGCATCATACTCCCTCGCTTGAAAATTTTCATGGGCTCCTGTCCATGAGCTCTTGCACGGTCTGTCCATTCTTCTAGATCTCTATTTCATTCTCCCAGCTGGCATCTTCAACTGGATGTCCCTTCCACTTGACCAAGTATTCAAAGTATTATTTTCTCCTGGTCCTCTTTCTAACTATTTGTCAAGTATGCTTTCCATCTGTGGCTTCTCTGCAACTGGCATCTGTTTTGTCTACTAAACCTCTGGTTGTTCATCACTTGTTCCTGCTTCCTCAGCTTTGTAAGGGTACAAATCTGAGACATTGAATATCAGAGAAATTCCAATCCCATCAGGTAATTCAATCTCATAAGCATTGGCCCCAAATTTCTTCAAGACCTTACATGGTCCAATCTTCTTCATCTTCAGTTTGTTATATGTCCCCTTCGGGAACCTTTCCTTTATCATATGTGCAAGAATAAAATCACTAACCTCAAATTGAAGTCGTCTCCTGTGTTGATTTGCCCTGCGCTTATATTCTTGGCTCAAGTTCTGCAATCGTTCCTTCACCTGGCAGTGAAGTTCCTTCATCACTTCTGCGAAATCCTCTGCACTAGCACTTCTTATCTCATCCCGTTCTGAATCTCTCAATTCTAAAGCTCCTCTTGGCTACATCCCATAAACAATTTGGAATGGACTCTACCCCATGCTTCTGTTGATTGAATCATTGTAAGAAAATTCTGCTTGTGGCAGAATATTGTCCCACTGACTGTGGTGTTTTGTCACCAAGCTCCTCAGCAAGTCTCCCAAACTTCTGTTCACAACTTCTGTCTATCCATTCATCTGAGGATGATAAGCTAAACTGAATGACAAGTTTGTTCCCAACTTTTTCCATAAGGTTCTATAGAAGTGTCCCACGAACTTGGTGTCTTGATCTGAAACTATGCTCCTTGGTAAGTCATGAAGTCAAATAACTTCTTTGAAAAACAGATTCGCAATATGAGTTGAGTCACTGGTTTTCTGACATGGTATGAAGTGTACCATCTTATAAAATCTATCCACCACCACAAAGATTGAATCAAACCCTCTTTGTGTTCTTGGTATCCCCAATATGAATTCCATGCTTACTGCATCCCACGATCTATCAGGTATGGGTAACGGTTGATAAAAGACTGCATTTTGCCTCTTTCCTTTTGAATGCTGACAAATTTTGCATCTGTCCACGAATATTTTGACGTCTGCTCTCATTCATGGACAAAAATATGACTCATTTAACTTTGAGAATGTCTTGTCATGACCGAAATGCCCGACCAATCCTCCACTATGTTTCTCCTTCAACAAATTCTCCCTCATGGAGCATTTTGGAATACAAAGTTGATTACCCCTGAATAACAATCCATCCTGGATCATGTATTCATCCCATTGGCTTCTGTCCCTGAGAATTGGATTCTCATTTGCTTCATACACCTCTTTAAAATCTCGATCATCTCTGTACGTGTTCATGAGATCATCAAAACCCAGTGTTTTGACTCTGAACTCCTGCAACAGAAAACATTTCCTGCTCAAAGCATCAACAACTTTGTTAGCAGTTGCATAAATATGCTTAATTACAAAAGTAAATTTCTGCATGTATTTAACCCATTTTGCATGTCTTTGATTCAACTTCTCCTGTTGAGTCACAAATTACAAAGCATGATTGTCATTGTATTAGACAAACTCCTTAGGAATAAAGTAATGTCTCCACTTCTTCAATGCCTGAATAATAGCATAGAACTCCTTGTCATACGTGGAGTATTTCACTTCGCTTCATTCAACTTCTCGCTGAAGTACGCTATCGGCCTGTCTTCTTGGCTCAAGACTGCCCCTACTTCAAATCCACTTGCATCACATTTTACCTGAAATGTCTTTTTGGAATCCGGAAACACCAAAATTGGTTGTTCTGTGATTTTCTTCTTCAACAAATTGAAGCTTTTCTCAGCCTCTTCAGTCCAGTGAAAAGACTTGTGTCTCTTCTTCATTATGTCCATCATCGGTGCACTAATTCCACTTAAATTCCTGATGAACTTCTGGTAGAAACTAGCCAATCTGTGAAAACTTCTCACCTCAAATATATTCTTTGGTGATGGACAATTCTTAATTACCTCCACCTTATCTGGATCCATCCTCAACTTATCTGCAGAAATAACAAAACCCAAATAAATGAGCTCTGTCTTCATGAATGAGGATTTCTTCATGTTTATCAGCAACTTCTCTTGTTGTAGCCTCTGCATTACTGTAGCCAAATGTTTCAGATGCTCTGCCTCTGTTTTACTGAAAATCAATATGTCATCAAGATACACAATGACAAATTTTCCAATGAAATCCTTCAGGACTTCGTTCATCAACCTCATGAAGGTACTTGGCACGTTTGTTAATCCAAATGGCATAACATGCCATTCATACAACCCTTCGTTAGTCTTGAATGTTGTCTTCCATTCATCACCTTCTCTCATATGAATCTGGTGATATCCACTTTTAAAATCAATCTTCGAAATTTTTTTGGCTTCACTCAAGAAATCCATCAAATCATCCATCCTTGGCAATGGAAATCTGTACTTGATGGTTATATTGTTGATTTCCCTCGAGTCAGTACACATCCTCCAGCCTCTGTCTTTCTTCAGACTAAGCACTATCGAAACAACACATGGAATCAATCTTTCTCTCACCAACCCCTTGTCCATTAAATCCTAGTCCTGTCTTTTGACTTCTTCATTCTCCTACGGCGTCAATCTGTACGCTGCTTTGTTTGGTAAAATAGCTCCAGGTATGATATCAATATGATGACTTACACTTCTTATCGGTAGCAACGAATGAGGTAGTTCGTCCACTACTATGTCAACAAACTCTTCCAACAGTTTCTGAACCTCTTTCGGTAAATCATCTACTCTTGTACTGGTTAAAACAATTTTAGGCTTCTTTACCACAATGAATTGCGGTTCCTCCTTCTTCTTAACCTCTGTAAGAAGTTACTTCCCACTCATGAAAAGTATAGTGTTGCTTACTTCAGGTTTCATCTCCTTATCTTTGATTGGAAGCAACATGTGAGTTCTCCCATTCTTCTCTAGGGTGTATGTGTTCTTCCTCCCATCATGAATCACATTTATGTCATATTACCATGGTCTACCCAACAATAGATGACAAACATCCATGGGAATAACATCACAAAGTATTTCATCTTTATACCCTCCTATCTTAAATTCAACTAAACATTGTTTAGTGACATTTACCTGATGTCCTTTTTGTAGCCACAAAACTCTATATGGGCTTGGATGTTCAATCGTCTCTAGATCCAGCTTTTCTACCATATCTATAGAAACAAGATTATCTGTGCTACCACTATCCACGATGACCTTGCATAACCTGTCCTTGGTCTTGCAAGTAGTCCAAAAAAGTCTGTTCATTTCGACCGAACTCTTCACCTCCTTCTCTGGCGTTAAGAGAACTTTTCGCATCATCAATGATCTTCCGCCTTCAGCATCTTCTGCCTCAACATTACTTCTTTGTGCTTCAACAATGTGAGTTTCACCACCTTCTTTCTTCTTATCTGGACATTCATAAGATTTATGTCTGACCTTTCCACATGTGAAGCATTTCACCACTCCACCTCTTCCTCTTCCTCTACCTCTCGTATGAGGAAAAATGTTTCCATCAGCATACTGACCTCTCTATTCGGTATACTACCCTCTCTATGAGCTTCCACCTCTCTCAGTTTGAGTCTGAGGTTTCTTCCACTCTTCCTTGGGTTTCTGATTTCTATCCTGGGCAACTAATTTGCCTCTGGCTTGACTTCTTCCTCGGCCTCTTTGACCTTGTTTTCGTCTCAGCTTCTCTTCATCTTTTAGAGCCATATGATAAGTATCTTCCACTGTTCGGATGGTCATCATGCTCATCTCATCCTGAATGTCGTATCTCAGACCATTCATATATCTGGAAACCTTTTCATCATCGCTTTCTCGATGACCTTCTCTGATGTTTAGCATGTAGAATTCTTTAGTGTACTCCTTCACTGACATCAGCTTCTGTCTCAAATTCTTCATTCTTTGAAATAGAGTAATTTGGTAATCCCTGGGAATGAATTTTGCCTTCATCTTCGCAATCATCCTATCCCAACTCTTGATTTTTTGCTTTCCCTTACAATGTCTGTCAGCTTGTAGCTCATCCCACCACAATGCTACATGTCCTTTAAGTCTTGTGACAACATGTTTGACCTTTTTGTCTTCCTCGACATCTTCATAGTCAAAATATGTGTCCAGATCTCTAATCCAATCTAGAAGCTCTTTAGCATCCAGGTTTCCTTCATATACTGGAATATCCATTTTTGCCTTAGCACCCATTCTTGCAACAAACCTAATCAGGCATTCATTTGCTGCATCTTCTGTTGCAACTTCTTCTCTTTCATGTCCAGCTTCATTTTCACTTTCGGAATCACTGACATCTCCAACACCGACTGTGCACCTCTGTGATGTCTCCATGTCCTCAAGTTTGGTGCATATGTCATGCATATCTCTGTCCATGGCTGGATTTGGCACCTGCCTACCCCTTCCTCTTGGCATTTCCCTCTCCTCTGGCGGATCGAGTGTTTTCCTGTCTCTTCTTCTCGGCAGCATGGTTAATCTTTATCGCTTCCCCTGTCTAAAGTGTACAAACAGAGTCAAGCTCTGATACCAAAACTGAAGCAGACCTATCGGCCGTCGGGACCGAGATACACTCACAGGATCATTCTTTAACCCCTTGGAGTCGGATCGGCTCTTTCGTATTCCCTGCTGGAATTGCCTTTTAATCAATCCACAGGCCCTTTTTCGCGGCTCACAATCTCGCGAGTTCACGAGTCATGACTCCCGACTCTTCCTCTCCAATCTCGCGATACTCGAGATCGCGAAATGGGTACAACTCTTCCTTTGTCAGCGCCCTCCTTGCGCAACCGCCGGCTAGGCTAAGTGCTACCACCTCTTGCTATTCATCGCTTCGCGAGTTTCAATGACTAACCTTGGCACCTTTCTTTCACGAACCCCCGAGAGGCGATGTTGACTTTTCTCCTCTCGTTCTCGCTACTCGCGACTTCGTGAGTCGAAGGGTCAAGCTCACATATTCTTATCTCGCGAACTCCTGAAACGCGAGAGGTCAACGAGGTGTTGACTCCTCCTAATATGTGACGTGCATCCGCCTATCTATTTCTCCGAGCCCACCTTGTGGTCCTTCCATGTATTTCCTCTGTGCCTTAGCTCTCGGAACTTCACAATTTCTGTAGTTGAGACGAGATCCTTCCAAACTTTGAAACTCTGAACACGTGAAACGTGCGATGAGGCTCTGATCCAATGGTTCTCACGTGACCTAGATCTAACAGCTATACTTGCTCCTCACAATTTTGCGACTTCGCAACTTGGAGCACCCAACTCTTGGGCTCTCACCTTGCGAACCTCTGAGTTCACGAGATCCTTAGATCTCTGCCACCTGTCCTCCTCCAATGGAAAATTGCGATTTTCTCGTGACTTTGCCACTCACGAAGTTGAATGACTTCCCTTATTGACCTTCGATGCCCGAATCCCCAATATGGGTGATTTCGTGACACGTATCCTCCTTCTAACAGGTGGCTCAGATTCTTTCGCGGTGTCGCGACTTCGCCTTTCGCAACCTCGTGAATATTGATGAAGATATTTTAACTCGTAACTCCCTTGCTCCTCTACATGATCTGATGGTTCTCAGAACTTCACAAATTATCCACGGAGAATTTCGACCGTCAAATTCCTCCTTAACGATTTTCTACGAAATGAACATGGTATCTCCTTTCAGAACTTGTCCTCCTGCAAAAAAACTTCACTACGCCTCCTTTCAACACTTTAAGGCACTAATTCTTTCTGAGTTTCTCTTAGTCAACTTCAAAGATCCTATCGCTCCTGAACTTGGTTGAAAAATCCTTAAGTCCTTTGGGGAAAATTCCTACGCGCACTCCTTGCAACACTTCTTCAAATACACACTAAGTATTTGAAATTCTTAGACTCTGTGCACTCCCTGCGACAACAGTGTTTCAACAATTTCTCTCAGGTTGTAACTCTGAGACTTCACTCGGCCTGCACACACTTTTCATGACTCCTATGCTTAACTTTGCACTTCTGCAAGAATGAGAACAAATGCTATCTCTCTTGAGCTTGCAGAGACGAACTCTGACTTCTGTCAACGCACACCTTGCGGACAATTTCACTGCACTCCTTGCAGGAAAACTCTTGCTCAGACAGAGAAACAATTGAAACTCATTCCTTTACTCTCCCTCTCTTAATATTTTAGACATTCAACATGAAATCATACATTCATGCATCAAAGAAAATGCATAATAGAGAGTAAGCAATCATGAGCATAACATTCAATCATGCATACACAGAAAGTATTTGAACGCCATGATTCCGAATCAAGCTTCCTATATTAATCTCAGAACTTCTGTACATGGGTTCTTCTACACATTTTTTTTTTCTTCTTCTTCTTCTATATGCTCCCTCAATTGATTATGATACTAATGTTACAATAATACAAGTGAGGGTGTCTATATCCGTTTTCCCTCCGGCTCCTAAAATTGTCTAATTTAAGAATTCAAAGCTACCTACCTACATTAGCTAATATAAATGCCTCTTATTCCTTCAGAGGAGAGCGGGACGCTCAAGGTCTGATTACAATCAAGAAGTACGCTCTTTCTTAACTGTCTCATTTAATTTTGGTGCATCCACTTCAAAACATTTCAAACAATTTAACATGTGCCAAAATGATTTGGCATTGTCCCATGCTTGCTTGATGTTGGCGATGCTCCTCCATCATAATGCCTTCATTTCTTTAGAGAATGAACTATGGCCGCCAACTCCAAGTCATGGGTTGCATAGTTCTTCTCATTCTCTTTTAATTTCCTGGACTCATAATAGATTACAAATCCATTCTGACTGAGGACCCCTCTCAGTCCTTCTTTGCACGCATCAATGCATACTATGAAATATGCATTTGGATCTGCAATCCTCAGGATTGGAGCACTGGTTAACAACTACTTCAATCACTGGAAGCTTTCCTCACATCCCTTTGTCCAGTGAAACTTCTTCCCCTTTCTTTGCAAGGAAGTGATAGGGTGAGCTATCTTGGAAAAACCTGCAATGAACCCTCTGTAATAACCAGCCAATCCCATGAAGGATCTAACTTCCGTTACTTTCTCTCTAATGGCTTCAATCTTCTCAGGGTCTACTACTATCCCATCCTTTGAGATAATATGTCCCAAGTAATGGATCCGCTCCTGATAAAACGAGCACTTTCTCATCTTGGAATTACGTTGGTGCTCTGTTAGCACCCGCAACACCATCCTCAGATGTTGTTTGTGTTCTTCTTCTGTCCTAGAATACACCAGAATGTCATCTAGGAAGACAATGACAAACTTGTCTAGATAGTCCCTGAATACTCCATTCATCAAGCTCATAAAAATTGTGGGTGCATTTGACAGTCCAAACGGCACCACTGTGAACTCGTAATGACCATACCTTGTTCTAAAGTAGTCTTGTTGATGTCTTCATCTTTTATTCTTACTTGGTGATATCCCGACCTTAGATCTATTTTTGAAAAGATCTTTGCATCCTTCAACTGATTGAAGAGATCATCAATCCTCGACAGAGGCTACTTGTTCTTCACCGTTACTTTGTTCAATTGCTTGAAATCAATGCACAATCTCAACATTCCATCCTTCTTCTTTACGAATAGGACCAGGGAACCCCAAGGTGACATTCTTGGGCATATATACCCCTTCTTCAGAAGTTCTTCAAGCTGTAGCTGCAACTCTTTCAGTTCTGGCATAGTCATCCTGTACGAAGCCTTTGACACTGGAGCTGCTCCAGGCATCAAGTTCACAGAGAAATCGATATCCCTTTTCGGAGGTAGTCCATGTACTTCTTGGAATACATCTTAAAACTCTTTAAGTACCTCATGATCCTCAATACTTGGCACCTTATCCTTAGGCATTTCCCCCACATGGGCTGCAAATAATTGACAACCTTTTCTGTAGAACTTCTTTAGCTGCATTGCTGAGATTTCTCTAACAGTAACAACTCTAGGAATTCCTTGGATGGCTCTTTGATTCCCTTCTTCATCTAAGAAATTGAATTCCTTGTTCCGATAGTCCAAGATGGCATGGTGCCGATCCATCCAGTCCATCCCAATTAGACAGTCATAAGATCCTAACGATAGAATGTTCAAATCAACCTCCATGCTCAGTCCATTCATTTCTACAGGACAAGACTTGACTAACTCCGTGACTTTCCTCTTGGTTCATGTAGCTAGCTGCACTAACCAAGACTTTTCATGTTTGATTCTTATCAAATGAAAACTCTCTACCACTCTAGGGTCTATATAACTATGTCTAGCCCCTGAATCAACTAAAATAGTAAATGGTTGGTTTTTGATCATACCTTCTACTTCAATCATGTGCAACTGATACTTAGCTTGCTTGTTGTCCAGGGTTGTGTATATCCTTGGAATTCTATTGCCCATGTCCTCCACTGTTTCATCTTGATGAACATTGTAGAGAACTCTTACTTTATCATTTCTGTGGGGGAAATCTCTGTACCTATGGTTTTCTTTACAACCCCAACATTTCATAGGTGGTGGCCTTGGAATTTGCCCACTCACTTCAACCTTCCTAGGCTCTCTAAGAGACGGTTGTCCTTGAGGATTGTTTCTGAAAAAGGGTGGTTTATTTCCCTTCTGCCTTTTTTCTTTCTTGAACTTTTTTTGGTCATCCCAAGCCTTCCGAAAGGTAGGATTTTCTCTTTGTTTTTCAAATAAGCACTTCGTTCTTCTTATCATTTATTCCATAGTCTTTGAGTCATCATACTAAATCTTATCCCTAATAGGAGGTGGTAATCCACTCAGATACCTCTGAATCTTGACAGACTCATCTTTGACGAACAGAACATACTTCAGTAATTCCAAAAACTTTCATTCATACTCATCAATGGTTTGGTTGTCCAGCTTGAGTTCAAAGAAATATTTCATCTTTCTGTCATAATATATTTTAGTTAAGTATTTCCTCTCGAAATACCTCTTGAATTAATTCCATGTGATGTCCCTTTCCCTGATGTGTTGCACCTGCATAAGTTGATCCCACCACATGGATGCCTTTCCCTTCAATTGATACATGGAAATCCTGCCCTCTGCATGAGAGGAATAATTCTGTAGTTGAAAGTATTTCCTCATACCAAGCAACCAAGTTTCGGCATCTTCCTCCTTCTTATGTTCTCCATTGAACGTTGGAGGCTTGATCTTGTTCATTTCCCCTTTCAATTCATCCATCCCAGATCTCTTGTGCTTTCTGGTAGGAGATGGACTTAAACTACTGTGTGCTTCCCTACTGGAATTCTTTGGGGAGGGACGATGATGTCTACTGACACTCCTTGATATTCTTTTCCTCTCAGGGGTCTTGCGACTCTCTGTCTTGCTTGAGTCACTCTCCTTTTCCAATTTCTTTTCTATTCTTTCCAGACTCTTCAACATATTTAAGTTGTATTCACCCTACTTATCCCTGACTTTCATGAGCGTTCGACTATCATCTCGGTGAGCCTGGGCATATTTCTACAATCTTTCAATGATTTTCATCATATGTCCTTCCTTATCCATCTCTTTTCCTTGCCCATTAGAGTTTGATCCTTCGACTCCCAAGTTGAGTTTCCTTCCTTCTCTTTCATTCTCTGAATTGGAGGCAATCCGCACCTCTTCCATTCTCTTCTCTCAATGATAACCCTATTCGATTCTGGCACTTTCTAAGCTTCTACAAACACACATCCAGACAACAGGGATTTGTCAGGTCATCATTCTTAGCAAATTCCACACATTCAAAACCATTCCAATTTAAGAAAATGCTTCGACTTCACAAATTTTCCGAGTTCTGCTCAGCTCTATAATTTTCGGGTGATACCTCCCTCTTTCTTAGCCCCTACCCTCATAACCAAAGGTCATGACCAAATGCTAGACTACTAGGTGCTACTCGAGATTTCAAGCTTCGAAGAGTTTAAGGTACACACATCTATCTCCCGAAGTTTCGATTTACCGAATTCATGTAAATCGGGTGGATCAACAGTCCACATTTACCCAACATCCAACAGTTAAAAATTTGCTACAGTTCTTTCATCTTCGAAGATTTCGGGACTTCGAAACTTCGGGTTTCAGGGTTTAAGTAACCGGGAGTTCGAAATGCAGTGACCCAAACCACTAGTCACTCCATTCCCCGAACTCCAATACACGAGTTCTTGTATGAGATCCAATGATTCTCTATGATTTGGATCCAACGGTCCAGATATTTTTGGAGTTTCGTGAACCAGGATTTCATGATACAGTGATTCCAAATCTCTTGTCACTTCAATCCCCGAATTCCAATATGGAAATTCAAGTATGAGATCAACGACTCTGAGCCTCCCCTGATTCGACGGTCCAGATCATCCTAATATTACACCTATCAAAGCTCTTCAACCCTAACTTAGTCACTATTTGGATGGATCCGACAGCTCACGGGATTCTGGCACTTCTTCCTGGAAGTGCTCCACCGTCCGATTCTACCCTTGTTAATCTCTTTCGCGATTCAGGACTTGGAGTGACCAAGAATTTGGCCTGCGCTCCAAGTTCACGATCCTTGAATTCACAAAATGATCCAACTGATCAAACCAACCACGATCAATGACCCACGTTTATTCTAGATCCTAGGGTGGAGAGTTTCTCCATCCACTAACCACCTTGCAACTTCTGGCTATCTTACGGTCCTCGCAATTTCACGAGTTCTCCACAAAGAATTATGACCGTCCAACTCTGCTTCTCAAGGAATTTTGGTCAATGACCTGGTACCCTCCTTCTGAAATTTCATCTACTTGATCCAACGGTCCTGATTCCGCATGATCTGACGACTTAGATCTCATTGGAATTTCATGTATCAGGATTTCGTGTGTCACGAGGTCGAAAGATTTTCCACCTTCGTCCTCCCTATTCCCGAAATGTCGATTTCTTCCTGGACAATTAATGGTCCAGATCTCTCTTAGATCGACGGTTGTGAGGGTTCTCCTTTCCTCCTGAACAGATTCTGTGGCTCCAACACTTCTGGTGTGGAGTTCTCTCTCTCCCTATGTCCATATACCACACCGGTTTCATTTTTATAATACCGCTACACATCCTAAGTTTTTTAACATGGTCAAGTAGTTCGTTCACACTCATAAACATTCTGAGGTCTAAAATTAGTCCTCCAGACACAATTTCTTCTCAAAACCTCGGTCCAAAGACCACTTATCCGGCCCATCCAGGCTCAACGTTGAAACTAGGCTCTGATACCATACTGTAATGTTCCCCCACCATCAACCCCATGGTTGGGCCAACATTACTACGAGGAAAAACCCTACTATAACATATTATGCATTCTTATGAAATACAATTGCTTAATTATAGTTAAACACAACGTAAGCACATTAATACCATTATCATACATAATCCAGAGCATTAACAATAATTCAAGAATACAACAGAATACATGTAAACATTGCTAGAATCACAGACATGCATATTTAATTGAAATCATACGCATGTATATACTTATCTTTTAGACTGGATGTAATTCACCAACTGCGTGTAGACCTCCCATGAACCTCCTAGCCTTAAAGCATGCTACTCATCACTCTCAGCAGTAGGTCACCCCCGAGCTGGGACCAAGCTCCACCGGGTAGGGATTCCTAGGCTAGGCAGGGAATACAGGAAGACACATAGTCATAGGAGAAGGATTCTCTCCCAGGAGCCACTTATGCCCACTGCCCACATACTCTCATTCCCCACATGTCTGTCCCACCCCAAGAGTATACACCTTCACTGTCACCAAGACAATCCATTGACTGCTAACCTCCCTTCCCTTAGGCTTCAGCAACAAACCAGACCAGAAGTCTCTGATCTCTGTGGTAGCTATAGGACTCCTTCCAGGAGTTCTCATGATCAGGGGATCAAATTTTGCTCAATTTTCAAAGTGCTCGGAATGCGACGAAAACAATGCTATTGCGTCCATCTCATCTTCCTGATTCCGACGGTATATTTACTTTCTCAAATGGAATCGTTATGAAGGAGATATCACAATCTGTTCACCAAGCCAAACAAGTAAAATTTTTGGATGCTGACTGTACCTGTCCGTACAGTCTATACAGTCCGTACGGTGACATGGCAGGACCGTACAGGTCGTACGGTGATGACGTGGAAGTTGGTTATTGGTTGGTTGTTGGCGTATTGGATGGTGACACGTGTCTGGTTGATGGCGAGTAATATGAGGACACGTGGCCCAATCCATGGGCACCACGTGTCCCCTTCATTTTGTTCATTGGTTATATAAAATTATATGGGGAGTCCGTGGGGTTCGACCACCGGACCTCCCCCAACTTTAGCGACTTCATAACTCTCCGCTAGCCAAAATACCACCATATGTTCCTTGTTAACTATGTTGTAACACATATATTTAAAGTTGATATTTGTTTGAAAGGAAAGGGGGGTCGGGTCGGGGCTAAGCCCCGACCCGTGGACGCATTGTAACACATATGACCCGAACATATACGTATTGGCCGACTGTTTGGCGTTCATTTACATTGCATTATATTGCAATGTATTGCAAATACATTACATTTTATATATGGTATAACCGTGTGTTAAAACATGCGCGTGGGATTTGAACCATACCCAAAGTTTAAATGTGCGTTTGGTTTGACCAGTGGTTTAACCGCGCGGGAGTTATACCGTTGGCACGGTTCAAACAAACTAACCACCTTTTTGCCCAGCCTTTGGTCGCATGCGCCATACGCCCAGGTGTCGAGGCGGTTAGGGGCTGGAGGCGCCTTAACCGTCCTATGGTTTGCATCGTTGGCGCGGTTGCGCCAGGTGCCAGGTTTTTACGCTTTAAAGAGCGTGTGAGACAGGTTCACTCAAGGGGAGTGCGAATTGTAGAACCAGAGACAACAAGCTTGAAGAGGGAGACTTCCAGGAGGCCTAACTTCTTCATTTTTCGACCGATTGAGGTGCTGAAAGAGCCCAGACAGGGGTTTTGGGACGCTGGGAAGCCATT
>ML782749.1:643140-693265 GCA_009831015.1 Picea engelmannii | reverse complement strand
CATAATCCTTGAACATAAGCACATAAACACAACAATTTGATAAAGGAGTTCACCCCTCTTATGGGCTACATCTCCTGGTCCAACTTCCAATGGTTTATTATTATTAATTGCTCAAAAGTGCTCAAAAACATGTCTTACAATGCTCAAAATGACAAACCGACTACTCCAATGGCTTCAGAGCGTCCCAAAACCCCTGTCTGGGCTCTTTCGGCACCTCAATCGGTCGACAAATGAAGAAGTTATGCCTCCTGGAAGTCCCTCCTTCAAGCTTGTTGTCTCTACATCTACAAAACGCACCCTTCTTCATTGAACCTGGCTCACACACATTTTAAAGCATGAAAACCCAGCATCGAGGGAAACCATGCCAACGGTGCAAACCGTAGAATGGTTAAGGGTGCGCCAGCCCCTAACCGCCTAGGCACCTGGGCATATGGCGCATAGGACCGCGCGCTTGGGTAAAAAGTGGTTAACGGTTGAATCGCTCCAACTGTGATAACTTCTCCGCTCCAGTTGTGGGAATATGGTGCATATCATATATATAAACCCCGCGACTAGGGGCTCCACTCATCGTAACCCCCGCGCATTTATACCACCGGTCACATTGCATATAACAAAAACCACGGGCCATATGGAATAACCCCGCACACTATTTACCAAAGTAAAGTTTAAGCCGTGGGTTAAGTTTTAAAAACCCCATGCCAACGGTCGGGTGTTATGCAATGTGGCCATATGTGAATCAAAGGACCGCGGGCTGGGGCTAAGCCTTGGCTCGATCCCCCGTCCAAAGGTTACAATAGTTGAAAATAAATATAATCAAAGGCATGTAGTTTACAACGTATGACCGGTGGTCCAATGGTTCGACGACATTTGCGAAGGCTCTGTTGTGGAGGGAGGTCCGGGGGTCGAACCCCACAGACTCCAATAATTTTATATAAAAAAATGAACCAATAAACCAAACAATGAGTGACACATGGCACCCACAGGTTGGGCCACGTGTCCTCATATCATTCGCCACCATCAGAAACGTGTCAGCTCCTGACTCGCTATCTGTCAACCAACCAACATCTGCCACGTCACCACTGTACGGTCATACGGTCCTGCCACGTCAGACCATACAGACTGTACGGACTGGTACAGTCAACATCAAATCTTTTCCTTGTTTGGCTTGACGATCAGATCACGATATCTTCTCCATACGGAGTCCATTTGACAAAGTAAATATATCGCCGGAATTAGGAAGACGAGATAGACGCAATGGCACTGTTTTCGTCGCATTCCGAGCACTTTGAAATTTGAACAAAATTTGATCCCCTGATCATTGTGGGTGCATTGGTATGATGATCGACGATATTGTTTATAGGATATGCATAGAGGTACAAGATCTGAACTGACACAACCATCATTAGTAAAAGGTCAAATTTAACCCTTTTAATCTATCAAAAGAAATGGATAATGGTTAATATTAAAAACTAATTAACTTTTAATATTGAAATGTCATTTCTTTTGGAGAACATAAATAATGTGATGAAAGGGACAATGAAGAGGTGAAAAGGATGGAGAAGAAGGTAAAAAGGTGTCTTTTGATTATGAAAAGAGCATCAAAATAGAGGCCTAACATCTCCCCCATAGTTAATAACTTGCATTTCCTCTTACAAACAAAATATGAAACTAATGTCCTCTGCAAAACGATTCCCAAAACTGAGAAAAATTGATCAAACTTCAATTTGTTAAGAATAGGTGGAAACATCTATTAGCATGTTCACATTGGAAGCCTTCCTCTTTTTCTTTTCCTTGATTTTCTTTCTCAATGTTGTTGGATTACTGTGAGGAGGGTGAATCAGTAATGGGAAATTATAGTACTTTTAACCATAATTTATTATTCAAAAAATTCAACCAGTTATGATCATTCAATATATCATCAACAGTATAATGATAAACAACATCACATCACAATATATACACAATACACCAAAAAATTATGTGGAAAACCAAATGGAATAAAACCACATAATGTTTATTTTATATGTCAAAAGAATACATTCATTGGAA
The DNA here is from genome assembly GCA_009831015.1 of Picea engelmannii. Taxonomy (NCBI): domain Eukaryota; kingdom Viridiplantae; phylum Streptophyta; class Pinopsida; order Pinales; family Pinaceae; genus Picea; species Picea engelmannii. The sequence goes on along the minus strand of ML782749.1, from coordinate 691,216 downwards.
GCACCAACTTCTGATTCTTCAACTACAACTCGAAGGAGGCTCCAACCCCCTATTCTCATGCTCTAACATGAAATAAGCTACAACTCCCTGAATTCTATAGATCCAACAAAAAGGAGGCTACAACCCCCTAAATTCTCCGACTCCAACCACCTATCCTTTCCATGTCAAAAAAACATGTAATATAAATGTAGACCAATTTTCGCTATCACAAACTCTACCATTATCATTGCCACTATCACGGCCATTGTCATAGTCACTATGTCTTTGTCACTATCTCTCTCATTGTCACATCAACCTATATCTTCTCATCATCAACTAAACATATACCATACCATGCATCAAGTGTATACCAATATACATACTATCTCATGCATCAATCATGAACTGAAGATACATCAATAAAGAATAACGAATCATGAACTAGAGCATCAACCATATGTAACATGTACAATGTACCATACCATAAACCATATGCATATATGTACCATATCATCAATGAATTATCTCAAAGAACCAATGCATGTCCCTCATACATATGAGACCATACAACATAAATATGCCTCAACCATGTACAATCAACTCAAATATATGAACTCTAAGAACCATGTCACATGTTGAACCATATATAAGAGTGCTCCTCACTCATCTAAGCAACCAAGATATACCATATCCAAATACAAGACCAACCATACAAATAATGCCTCAAGAATTCACAACATCATAAGAAAATACAAGCATCAAAACAAACTAATAGCCATACTATAACTGATGTAGGTGACCTGAACCTGTAGAATGTTGACCTATAAACTTGATTTCAGACTCTAGGGACCCGGTACCAAAATCTATTAAAATTTTCATGAGCATTTCATATGTCCCCAACTTTCCCTTCTACAACCCGCGTATATACACTCTTTCCCCCACTATAGCCCAGGTACATATTCTCCCTCATAGGCTTGCAACTCGTGTATACCTCAGACACTAGGGTTTTGTTGTAACTACAATATTTTTTTCATCGACCCTTATTTGATACTTCAAGAAATGGCACTACAACCTTAGAAAAAGGTCACTAGATCAAAAGAAATATAAGCAATGAATAAGTTTGTGATTTTACTTGTTAATGACTCCTTGAGGTATTTATATACCTTTTCTAGGTAAATCCTCTCCTTAATTTAGGGCTTCTACAGTTTTCTTGTTACAACAACTTTACCCCTCTGACCAAGACTTATAACCAACTAGGGGCTTATTCTCCACTCTTCGGGGATTCCAACTTTAGAATTCCATATATCCCTAACCATGAGGAACCACGTGGTGTTCCGCATATCACCGGAAATGAAAGGATGATTACTATCAATATATGAGGGTCATGCGTGCATTACGCTATCCTTCATGTCCATATTTCTTATTCAACTTCGGGTATCAAGAACACATCGTTAGGGATACTAGAATATTCAATTGAAAATATTCAAGGATTGAAATCGATCTATAAGGGTGTACATCATTCTCCAAGATTACTCTTCAAGGGTTGACATAAATGACAACCAAAAAACCACTGTCCAACAATCTCCCCCTTTGGCATTGATGGAAACAATTAGGCATGGTAATGCTTATGATCACTGTCCCACTGTGACCATTTCTCCCCCTGACTGCATGCCTCTATCTCTCCATGCCTTACTCTTTATCTCCCCCCCTTTGAAATCACTAGAAAAGGGTACTCCTCATTCGAGGTTGCTCCACCTATCTAAAATCCTCTTCTAACTCTACAAATGTTTCTCTTCATGGTGTTTCCTTGTGTAATTATTTGATGTATTTGAAAATAATTCAAAAGAATTATTTAGTTGAACTCTTCTAGACTTATTTTTCTCTCCCCCTTTCCAATTAAGCTTGATGCTGAGTGGATCATTGTGGGGAAGAAACTACTCCAAGTTTTTGTTGCAGATACTCAAAATGTTCCCTTGTAAGTGGTTTGATGAAGATATCTGCAATCTAGTCTTTTTTCCCAACATACCCTAGCTTGATGTTCTAATCTGTAACATGTTCCCATAAGACATGATACTTGATCGAAATGTGCTTTTTATTAGTGTGAATCACTAGATTCTTTGAAATACTGATCACACTATTGTTTTCACAAAGTATTGAAATGGGATCATCATAATTTACTTGCATATCCTGCAAAGTCTGTTTCATCCAAAGAACCTAAGGACAACATGTCTTTGTTGCAATGTATTATGCCTCTGTCGTGGAAAAATATACTGATGATTGTTTCTTTCTTAACCATGATACGATACACTCACCCAAGTAGAAACCTTCTCCACTTGTACTTATTCTATAATCAATGAAACCTTCCCAATCTACATATGTGTAGGAAACAAGAGATATATCCTTCTCTTTTGGATACAATAATCCAAATGCTTATGTACCTTTGAGGTATTTGAATATCCTCTTCACTACCATAACATGTGATTACTTTGGTGCTTCTTGAAACCTTGCAACCTATCCAACTTCATGCATCATGTCCGATCTATAAGATGTCACATAAAGTAGGATACCAATCATCGACATGTACTTTCTTTGATATGCATCCTTGAAGTCACCTTCTTTTCTTAACTTGCAACTTGTCTGGAGTACTGACTAATTTGAAATATGTCATTCAAAACTTATTCAACATTTATCTAATATACGTATCTTGAGAGATGAAGATACCTTTGTTTCTATGACATATATGTAGTCCCAAAAAGAAGGCTAACTATCCAAGAAGGACATCTCAAACTCATGTTCCATGTCTTTGGAAAAATTTTGACTCATCATGTCATCGTCACTTCCGAAGATAGCTTCATATACATAGACTTCAATAATCAATATATTGTATCAGTTCACCTTTATGTAGAGATTGTTGTCTACATTTTATTTCCTGAACCCTTGTTGATGTAAATATTTGTCTAGTCTCGAATACCATGTTGTGGGGGATTGTTTGAGACCATATAAATCCTTCTTCAATATGTAAACATAAGTTTCTTTCTCTGATAATTGATATCCTTCTGGATACTCAATGTAGACTTCTTCTTCTATATCTCCATTTAGGAATAATGATTTCACGTCGATTTGATACACTTTAATATTCTTGGAGCATGCATAGGATATTATTAGTTTGATTGCTTCAATCCTAGAAACTGGGGAAAACATCTCTTCAAAATCTATACCTTCAACTTGAGAGTATCCTTTGCATACAAATGGTTCTTTGTTCCTGGTAACCTATCCATCCTTGTTTAATTTGTTCTTGAAGACCCACTTTGTACTGATGGAATTATTGTTATTTGGTCTTGGAAATAGTTCTCATGTGTCATTCTCTATTTGATCTAACTTTTCATCCATGGCCTTGAAAAAATGTTCATATTTGTTGGCTTCTTCAAAACTTCTTGACTCAATTGTAGACACCAATGATAGATTTTGTTGTTCTGGTGAACATATCCTTCTTCTAGTTTCAACTCCTACATCTTTATTTCCAATAATCTAATCTAATGGATGATTCTTCTACACTCGTTTGTTGGGTGTCTTTGGAGGTACTTAAATATCATGTTGTTCTTGCTCTTCTTTTTCATCTAATTCTTCATCTACTTCATCTTATTTCAAATCTTCTTCATGATATTGTTCCACTAAATCTTTGCTACTTTATTTTATCTTTTGACCATCTATTTCATCAACCATTACATTGATGCTTTAAACTATTCTATTGAGTCTCAGATTGAAACATTTGTATTATTTTCTTTTGCTTGAGTACCCAACCAGTATGCCTTTATCGACTCAAGAATGAAATTTTCCAATTCTTCCATCTTCTCTTTTGATGTAGCATTTGCTTCCTAAAACTATGAAGTCCTTTACATTTGTTGGTCTTCCTTTCCATATCTCGTATTGTTGGATTATTGAGAGGGGGGGTGAATCAATAGTAATGCTTTTTTATCCTTTTTAACCAAAACACATATTTATGATTAGTTTACCAATATCATTCAACAAGTGAAGAATAAATAAACCATGAATAATGAGAAATAATACACATACATAGTACACCAATATTTTTACATGGAAACCCAATGTAGGAGAAAACCACAAAATGATTTTTCTTATATTTCTTTAAGAAGTACATTCATTGGAAGCACCAACTTCCTTTCTTTTCCAGCTACGACTGGAAGGAGGCTCCAACCCCCTAGATTCTTAGGCTACAACCTGAGGGAAACTCCAACTCCCCAACTCTCTGGATACAACTAGAAGGACACTACAAATCTCTATGTTCTCCAGATACAAACGGAAGGTGGCTACAACCACCTATTCTTTCCCCGTCCAACCGCCCTGAAGTATAAATGAAAATTTTATACAACCCATCATTGTCACTGAATCAACTATGTTACTGTAATAACTGTCACTAAAGGCTTGTCCCAACATGTACTAGTCTTCTTCAAAACGTTTCGGCATATCTGCGACCTATTTATTCTACAATACGCGGGTTTCTGCACCTTTCCCTACTGCAACTTGTGGATGTTCGCACCTCTGCTTGTTGAAACTCATGGACTAGCGCAAAGCTCTGCTAGTAAACTAACACTCTCTTTGTCACTCTGTCTATGTCATTGTATCAGTCTCAGACACTGACTAATATCTATGTATATTCACACAAACTTGCTGATATGATAGAAAATGATACTCATCTAATAACCAAGTAGATATAACACAACCACATACTAGGTTCATACATATGTCTCACTGATCTCGTGTGATATAAAAAACCCTTACATTAACCATACATAAAACCCTCACTATTATGCAAACTCAACTTGTACTGATAAGACTATGTCTCAACCATAAACCCTCAACCATACTCCAAATAACATATGATATGTCTTAACAAGATGCCCAATGAAGTATCCCAACAACAAACAACCAATATAGTATAAATGTGTCACTGTGGATTTGTCTGATACATAATATACCATACAACCACTATTCCCTCAAGGGAAAAAGTTCAATATCATATCATCATACCCTAAGCATTCACCAAATACCTACTTAAGACAAACATATGACATACCTTTTGTTATTGTATATAACTCTTTGTACCTTCACAAATAGACCTTATTGTCACCTCTTCTTATCTCTCCAACTTGTCACTAATGATAGATCTAATATTCCTTTTCTTCACCCTTTGAAACATATCTACACTCCATCCTTAGTAAACACGTGGGTATCCACACTTTGTCCCACTGTTTACGGTGGATATTCGTGGCCTTCTAGTACTGCAACTAGAATATGTCTTCAGTAAAACTCTAGTTCACTAAACAATGATACCTTCCCATAACATTGCACAAAAGAGATATTCAATGTTCTAAAAAATTAGGTGCTAATGAGAGACCCTTGCTCTCTTAGTTATACTCTCCAAGTAGCTTCCTTTAGGGTTTAACTTCTAATTTTTTTACCAAACTTCCTTATTTTAGGGCTAACCCACTTTTAATTACTTTACCCACTTGCAACCACTTTACCATAAATAGAAAACTCACCACTTCTTGTTGAAACTAATTTATTTTTAATCATTTTCTTATTGCAACAACTTTACCCATGATTAACTCCTAGTTACAACAAATTTGACTAGTAAACCTATTCTAGGAGCTTATAGAATAATTGATTTCATTGACATTCTTGGGGCTTGTAGATAAATCATGAGGTTTCTCTAACTTCACTATGCCATATCTTCTCAACCGTGAGGAACAACGTGAAGTACGACATATCACTAGAAACAAAACAACATATGTTATCCATCTATGATAGTATTTCGTACAATTTCACTGATCTTAATTACATAATTCCTCAAAAAAACATGGGCCCCCTATCCACACTTCTGGGGTTACCACAATTTGCTACCAGACATGCTTCAAGGGTTGAAATCAATGAAAACCAACCCTATTAATCAAGAATATCCCCCTTTGGCATTGATGGTGTTGGTCTTGATATTAAACTTAAGCCTCAAAGGATAATGCCAGGCATCAGGAAATTTTATGAGAGTGTGTTTAAAAGTGCTTTTTATACCTTAGTTATATGAGAAACATTCCTTAAATGAAATGAACAATTTGACAACACAGAGGTTGTATTTCGTGTTTGAGTCAAAATTGTAATATTGAATGGAGTGAAAGAAAGATACAAAACTGTGAAACAAAGTAGGGAATCAATTATTGAAGAGTCCCACCTTGTTGCAATAGAAGAAAAGAGATAGTGTAACCTTGAATAAAGTATAAAATACAAGAATCTACACAACAAACAGGTCTTGATTTACTCATAGTAAATGTAGAGGAAAAGTTGCTTACCTAAAAAATTACTAATATAATAATATTATAGTAGTTGTTGTACTAAATTTAAATCAAGCATTTATCAAGGAATACATAAGAAATGTTGAGAAATGGAAAACAAAGAAATACATAACCCAAATTTAACAAAACTTGGAATCTCTGTATGCACTTGTATTAATTCTCTATAAGGAGAGTTTTCTCTATTACAATCGGAAAGAAGCAGGCCGAACTAAGTCTTCAATCTATGTATTTATACAAAATGGTCTCAGCCCAAAATGGTTGGACTTCTCATAATTTGAAAATAGTAAATATTACAATATGTAAAACTGAAAAGTTCCATTAGCGTCCTCCTCTGTCTCTTCATCTTTTGGCAGAGATATTTCTTCCCCTCATCCTTTAACCTAGAGACAAATGGAATATTATCATGACCTGTATGAGTAGTATGTAAATGTTGTCTTACTTGTTTCCATATGTGCTCGTTTTCCCATATTCAACACACTAGATGCATCTACTCACTAACTCTACCAACAACCCAGAAGGTTCAGTTGCTTCATTTGCTTCAAAAATGTATAGCTTATTTTATACCTGATGCAACCTTTCATGTATCTTCTTTGATCCCAAAGATGTGACCTATAACTGCAAATCGGGATTTACTATCCATTTGTTTATTTGTATAAGATCAATTTGGTTCAATTGTTGGATGGTTGTCCTAGCTTCTTCTTTTCTTGTCCTAGAATTATGTTGGTTCTTTGCTATGTCGATTTCTCCAAGGGCTTCAGAGATAGTATTTACTTCAACATCTAGTATTCCTTTTTCTAGTGAAGATACGGCTTCTAGGCAAGCTTCATTTACCTCTCTGGCCAATCTCTTGCTTTCATCTAGGTGTGTTTCCCATGCCTTCAAAATTATGTCACCTATGTTTTGATCAGAAAGAGACAGTCGAGGAAACTTCGATACATCATATTTTCATACCAGTAAGATAACCTCCTAGAACTTGGCCCGAGATGTAAGGGATTCTCTTTATTTAATTTAAATGTTCTTCAGGGAAAGTTCCACTACCTAGTAACAATTTTGGATGGATTCCATTTTTGTAAAGAGATCCTATTGGGTCGATTCTATCTTTTCATGTACTTCCAGTGCTTGAGCCTGAAAATATTCCATCTCTACTATTGTACCTTCAACCAATTCTATCTTGGCTTGTAGTTTCTTGATTAATTCTTCCTGTTGAGTGACTAATCCTCTATTTTCGTGTGCATTTTGATAGATATCATCAAGAGTTTCTTTCAGCTATTGGATCTGATGTCTGTCATGGGCTCTAACTTGTTCAAACTTCTTGTTCATCTCATTTCTCACATTTTGTTCCATGGTCATCATCTGGTATTGCAACTTCCTCACCAATAGATTTCTTTGTTTCAGTTGCTCCGCTAGATTTTCTATTGAACACTGATTGGTCATGGAAAATGCACCTAATGAGCCTGCCATTTCCCTAGCGAATTATGTATCATCTAGGCCATGTCCATCATACAACATTATTTTCCTTTTGACCGTTGTACCATATTTTTGATGTGTTTCTCTTTTGACTATGGCCCTTCTCTTCTTACTAAAAAAGAAGTCCGAAGGAGGCATTTCTTTGGCTGAAATCAGAGTAAGATCATCTATGAAGATGAATTCGGAATTGGGATTTCCTCGACTTGACTGTAAAGGTGTTAATTAAATAATAGGGTTACCTATCTATGTGGACATTTGTTTCTCTATTGTGTCAGTAACTATTTTGTCTCGTGTAGAAGGAGACAAATCCTGTCCCTTTTTTAGAAAATATTCAAGATGAGCTTTTGTTTGATTCGACAATGAAGTCTCCACTTTCTGCATTAAGACTTCAACATTATTCAGGTTTTCCTCAGTGCCTTGTTTGTCAAAAATTCCCACCTCAAAAACTTGAGGTGTAGCTTCCTGTGTAGAAAAAGGTGTTGTTGGTTCTCCATGTAATACCTTTGGAAATATATTCCTTCTGTGATTTTGAAAAATGTAAAAACTGGCTAGTTGATCTGGAGACAGAGTGTGGACTCTTCTCAACACTTCCTCGTATGAACTGGCTCCCTTGAATATTTCATCCTGTGGGGAAGTCTCGTGTACATGCTTCTTTAAATTGTATTGAGCCAGGTGATTTTCCACAACCTTCTGGGGATTGTTCTTCTTAAACTCAATATTGACTAACTTGACATATTATAGATCCATAGCCTCTACTTTCTAATGTCCGAAATCTAACAATGAAAACATACCAACCTGAAGAGGGAAGGTTGGCCATACCTTTTTCTGGGTTGCTTTCAATTATACCCCTGTCACGGTTTGATAATCCACCTCTCGGCATACCAGCCGATCTGGTAAAAACTTTGGGAGAGCATGAGGGGGAACCAAGCACCCAAAAACCCTGATGAAGGAAACATTTTCCTCAATATACCAGTCTGCTATTTTACCTAGGTTTGTCATGATTTTGTCTGAAATTATGGGAGGTGGGAAACTGAAAAGGGTGATATGAATAGGAACTACTACATAATGACATATTTCATAGAATAAATCTCAATCTTTGTCCTCCCACAACTTGGAGTGATAAAAATGGATAGGCTCGACACTGGTCGGGGTCCAGCTCCAACTCATTAGAGGGAAAGGATTCAAAAATAAAAGGGAATCCATGATGTATGTAGACCTATAGAAAAGGGTAGGTTTCCCATTGGACTTTTCCAATTGGTATCCTATGATTTCCTTGGCCAGGTTATCTGATAACATCTTGGCCCAGTTGAAAGAATAGCCCTCGACCACTTGATGCATAATTGGTACCCATGCCAGCAGGAAATGAGAGGAGTCATTTTCCCTGAATATCCTACATAGCATCATAGCTGCATAGATCATATGGACATCTAATGATGCTGTGGAATATATGCCATGAGTGTCGGCTCTGAATTTCTCAGGGTTCCCCCACCAGTCCTTGATTAAAAAAGGGTATTTTTTCTCATACTATGTGCACTCTCGTTGGTCAAACTCCATTATGAATGCATCATTGTAACTGTATTTAAAAATGAGGGATAATTTATACATTACTTGTATATGCTCCTGTCTAAAAGACCCAACAACAATCTTCTGTGAATTGCAAATGCTCCTAGTTTAAATGTCGATGCTCTCCAGGGATGAGCCTATCATGTCATTATATAGCATGAGCCTCGACCACGTGGATATTTTTTGTAGCTCTGACTGAGATATATCCCCGACCTTAATCACATGGGTTTTGTTCACTTCATCACCTGAATCCTCTGGGAAATTTATCAGCTCATGTTGTAGAATATCGAACAACTGTGTCCAGGATTTTACGGTATTTATGGATCTCGGTGAGGTGTCTGACAGAACATCTATGTTCAGATTTACGCTCTCACCAACTTCTTTAGCCATTTTTCCTGGCACTATGATATCAATGAAATCAGGATTGTGTTACCTATTACAGGGGAATGCGTGAGCTTCTCAGTTGGCTAAAACTTTCTATTGTGTGAGAATGAAAATGACATTCAAAATCCAATATTCTTATTCACCTCGAGCGTATTGATTGGTGAATACCTTTACTGACGAAAAATTCATTTACCTTAATGAGAAAATATAGGTGATGATATGCACTCTATATTGAAATAATTGTTGTAGATTCATGATTAATGCCATTAATATTGGTGGTTCATGACTGGGGACTTGGATGAAATAGGTTTGAAAATTCTCGAATCGCGAATTCACGAAAAATTAATTGTGAGATAATCTTGTTTAACACATCAATTAATCATGTTTAACTTTATTTTTTTTTGGGTATTTGGACTTTGGGACTTTAACAATAGCTCGAGATAGAACATCCGAAACCCAAAACCTCAAAATGATTAATCATTGATTAACTATTTTTTAGTTTAATTAACCCTGCTTAAGTTTGAAGTATTTTGATAGTTCAGACTTCGAGATTTCAGAATGTGGTGGATGGCTGATGTCCAAACTCCAAAGTGAGAAGTTGTTAACTAATTTTTAATCAAGATCAAATTAATTAATTAAGGTTTAATTTTTTTGCATTTACTGCTTCATGGATTTCCAAGTTAACTTTTATTAAATTTTCGAAAGGCCATTACTTGTAGTGATGTGTCAAAGATGACATCACTTTAGGTGATGTGTCAAGACTCAATAAGGTACATGTGTACTATGACTAGGATCCTTTGAACACTTCTCGAGTATTATAACTTTAAATTTAATACCTGGTGAAACGCCTGAATCGCGAAACTCCGAAGCGGCCTCTAGTGACTTGAGTTTTTTTTTTTTTTTTTTAACCATTAGGAGGCTCCAAAAATTGGGGGAGAAAGGGATCGTTAGATAAATGAGGGAATCTTATCGATGATGTACATCGTGTGTTCTTTAATACTAGAAGTAAATTTTATTTGAACATTTGAAATCGGACTTCTGAGTCATTATAAAAAAAGATGGCATTCGAGAAAGTAAAGCTCAAGGCTTAGGATTTATATGTGTTCCAACAGATGGAAACACTCTGACGCAATATTGAATTCATGACACTCATGATCCCCCTTATGACCATTTATCCCTCTAGAATCATGCCTCTATGCTTTCTCTCCATGCATCTGATGAATCTCTCCCCCTTTGATATCAATGACAAAGGTAACTTCACGTCAGGTATGCTCCCCATGAAAAAACTGTCCTTGAGGATGCTCCCCCTATCTGAATTGTCCCTTGTCATATTCATGGGGATTCCTTATGTGATCCAGGAGGATATCAGTGGCCACCAACCTACTCCAACTAGATCAAAATATTTTTTTGGCAACTTACTATTTTTAGTAGTTTTTCAGGTCCCAAAATTATGGGGTAATTTTGAGGGTGTAGTTGACGTTTTTTCATGATAGGGAAAATCAATGATTTGAAAATGATTTAATTGAGCCCCCTAAATGAATATCCTCATCAATACCTTTCCAAAAAGTTGCGGATATTCATTGAGCTATCATATGCCCTAAATGGAGATTGTATGGAAAAGTTACGACCCTAGAAAGTTGATGTACATACTTACCCCAATGGGGCCCATGTGACTTTTGTCGCGTCATATCCTACGGTTAGGTTTTTGGATGTCTACTATTTTGGCATTCTCATTTTTTGTAAAATTTCCTCCAGTTCCTCATTGTACTCATCTTCTTGTGAATGAGCATAGTTGTTGTTGGATTACTGAGAGGGGGCATGAATCATTAATAGAGCAATAGATCCTTTTTAACCACAAAATGAAAGTGTTATATCAATGAAGCATTATCATCCAATAGTTGCAGAGTAAACAAACAATGAACAAATGAGAAATCATACACATACACAATACACCAGTGTTTTTACATGGAAACCTAAAGTCGGAGAAAACCACATAATGTTTTTTCTTATATGTCTTTAACAATTACATTCATTGGAAGCACCAAATTCATTTTTTTTCCAGCTACAACTGGAAGGAGGCTCCAAACCCCTAGTTTCTCATGCTACAGCCTGAAGGAATCTCTAACTCCCCAATTCTCTAGCTACAACTAGAAGGAGGCTACAACCCCCTAGTTTCTCAGGCTACAACCTAAGAGAAGCTCCATGTTGGCCCTTGACCAAGTTTTGGGAGTTTCTTGGTCATGTTGACCTATTTTGGGATTTCGACAGCCTGTCGAAGGAGGAGTGCAAGATGAAGCAGATATCACGGTATCTAGGCCCCCTTTTGGGACCCTTTTTGAGTTTTTGGGAATATGTAACGGGAAGGGGATGTCGGCCCATGGGTTTACCCATGTTTATGCCTATTTTGTATGTATATATAGATGTCTAGGTCATATAGAGAAGTAGTGAAATTGGCATGTATGTGATGTAGGATAAGTGCCAAGAGTTGAATCTGTGTGATCAAGTCTTTGTGCATCTTGTGTAAGACTTGCAGAGCGAAGTGCAAGTCCCTGTGTGTAGAAGGCTTTGTGTTGTAGCACAAGGAAGAAGGATCTAGCGAGCTGCACAAATTGTTTTTCCTATGCGGAGTAAGGGTTTTGGGGCTCTATGCTTGTAACCAATTGATTGAAGACAATAAAGAAGAAGAGTTGGTGGATGTAGCCCCAGGGTGGGGGTGAACCACATAAACACTGTGTTGTGTGCTTTGTGCTTTGTCTTGATGAGTTCATATGTTATATGCTAAGTGCTATGATATGTTTAGATAGATCTACTTGCTTTGTGCTTATCATATGTGAGAATGTTAGATATGATCTAGATAGTCATGCTTAGTGCTTAATATGCTCATTCTGATCCATTTGTATATGATAAGTTCTTGAATATTGTAGATTGGTGTGAATACTACGAAGCTATGTTGTATTAGCAAAGTGAATAGTGATTACATATTAAGGAACTGACGGTGCTAAGAGTTTTATTAAGTATTATAATCACATATATGTGTCCCATCTAAGGTTGGAGACACTTGAGTCCTGCAACCACCCCTACCTCTACCTCAGGTGAGACTTCATCTTCTTCACAGTTGTTTCTGAAAGGGCCAATAGTTAGGGTTTTATTGGTGCACTGTTGTAGCATTGAACCTTGGGTCTGCCCCCAAAAAATGGTTCTGTTGCCGGGACTTGAAACTGTGAATGATGGGAACTGAGAAAGAAGAATATTTGTGCAAATATCCACCCAAAAACAGTGAAAGCACTGTGTGTAGATATGTTCCCTAGAGCACAATATTATACTTGACTTAAGAAGGTCATATCTAAAAGAAAGAAACCTGATCTAAAGAAAGAAGATCAAGTTTGAAGGAAAGAGGCAAGATATGAATGCTTGACACTCTAAGAAAGGTAAGAATAAAAGAGGTAGGATCTGTAAGCTTTGTGCTCTGATAAAGGTAAGAATAGTTGAAAAGTTTTAGATCTGAAAGCTTTGTGCTCTATTATAGTAAGATAAGTAGAATTTTTTGTTTCTAGAGTATGGATCTAGGTATGATTGATAGATTCTGTCCTAGCTTAAAAACTAGGGAACTAATAGATAAAAGAATGTTTGATATGAATAGATCTAATAAGAATCATGAAAGATATGTTATACCTATGCATAGAAAAGATGTTTGGACTAACAAATGCATGTAGGATCCTAGAAATAATTTGTTGCAGGTTAGCTCATACGATCCTAGCGCATAGTACATAAGAGGTTGGGGATCATTTAAAATAAAGAGATGATTAACCCTCTGTCATAGTTGCAAAAGACTGATATATCTAGCTAAGGAATGCCCTAGAAGAAGACCTAGTTGTCTTTGTTGTAAGACTATGGACCATGAAGTGTTGGATTGCCCTAGAATGATCGCTAAGCTTGAAAGAATGACTCTAAACAAGGAGAACCCTAAGACAGATCCAAAAATTCAGACTACAACAAAATCCTAGAAAGAATCAGAGAAGGTATTACTACAGATGAAAGAAACCTTGGATGACCATAGACATGTTATACTATCAGATATTTTGAAAGACAAAGAATGCATTGAAGCAAGAATAGGGGACTTCAACATTGATTGTGTTCTAGATTAGGAAACACAAGTGAATATCATGACAGAAAGAACTTGGGAAGCTATAGGAAGGCCTTTTATGATCCATTCACTAGGAGTAATAGGGTTATTCAGAGGAAATTTGGTAAACTTATGCGGAAGATTCGCTCAGATACATATGAACATTAATGGAACTTCAACAGAGGAAGACTTTGAGATTATTAAGTTTATTGAAGACAACACCCCATTTACCATGCTAATAGGAAAACCTTGGATTGACAGAGATCAAGCTAGATGAAAGGAAGAAGAATAAACTTTGGAGCAAAAGAAACAAGACTTAAATATTTCATGGCTAGAAGGATCACACAATTGATTGAAGAACAGGAGAACAGATCAAAGCTAGTTGTCACTAGAAACATTGATGTCGAAGCTACAAGAACATTATGAGACCCACATAAGACTAAAGTACTTACTCCAAATAAATAAAAGGTATTACCCCTAAATCCTAGGAAAGAATCTCAACAATGCCCAGTAACTATGTTAAAGGAAGACAAGAATCAGAATGGAAAAAGAACTACAGAGACGAAGCTCACTAGAAAGAAGGCGAGGAAACAAAGTAAGAAGAGAACTAAGTTGCAGAAGGTTCCAGAGGGATCTTCGAAGAAAGAAAATTTTTAGAATTGGAGCTTCGTCGGGATATTAAAACAGTGACACATGGAACTTCGCCATGATGAAGCAATATAGCCGTTGGGGCCTATATATCCATTCGAATTCCATCCCGAACAGATAGAAAAGAAATAAAGTTTCATAATTGGACTATTGGACCGCGCCATAACGGATCGAGAAAGAGTTAATAGGGGCTCATAACCGTTGCAAATGAACCATTTCCAAGTTTCCTACTTATCCCTTCGCGCCATGCACAAAGAAAACCTTTGCTAACTAAGAATTTGAAGCCCGCAGACTGAGCAAACTGCATACAATGATCATTTTTCCCTTGCTAGTATTCCAGTGCAGTATCTAAGTCCATCGTCACCATGATAATTTTAATCCTGAGCGTGTATGTCTGACGAGCTCACCACAGTTGAAGAATTAGTGACAAAAGTTCTCCTTGACTTGATGACTGAAAGAGTCACGTTGGAGAGAGGAATGTCTACAGGTGTACAAGCATCTTCGATGGGAGGATTCCAGGCCTCTCCATCCACTGCTCGAGCCAGACCATCCCGGCCAGCCGATGAGAAATGAACGAAGCACAAATATGATATCGCAAATGCTAAACTGATTTCGAGCATCCTACCTGCCTATCTACCACCTCTGAGTGGCGCAATAAACCAAGATAGTGTGCCCAGAGGCTTTGAATATGCGTTGGTCACTGTGTACCTTCTGAAAGAGGTGCGCGTAGTTCGTGCTGACCAGAATAAGCTCGCAGCGTTGAATTTTAGCGACTTCAACCTCGGTGATAGGAAGGTTTACAACATGCTCACCCCGCATAAGTATATGATGAGAACAAAAGGAAATAACTCAAATATTACCCCTCAGTCATGGACCCAGAACCTCGCGTAGTCCACCCTACTGAATGTTATGAAGATTCCACACTTCGGGCAACAACAAGAGGTGAATGCATGCATCAAATTAATGTTGTCTTTCTATCATGGAGGTTATTTGTGGTTGAACCACCACATCACAGTGGATCTGACATTGATTAATCAGATCACAAGGATAAACATGCAAGGCCTCGACCCACAAGATTTCTACCCTGGAAAGATCACGGATGATGCTCTCACCCAGATGATAAAGGATACTTATCAATATGTAGAGAAGGGAACGTGAGGCTACAAGGTACCCTCTATCCAGAGTGGCGCAGTGTACCTAGCCTGCCAACTGATCGTGGGGAAATTAGTTCGCAAGAACCAGCCCACCCAAGTAACCATATTTCTAGTCGACCTCGTAGGGAAGTGAAAGGAGGGCATACACATGAATTGAGAGAAGTACTTGGTGAACCAGTTAGAACTGGACTACAGGGAATCAGAAGACCAAGGATATGAGTTCCACTTTAGTTTTCTTCTCATATAAATCACGTTCATATCCTGGGAGATGTCGAAAGGTGCGACCTTCCCAGACACCGAGCCCCTTGAACCACTAGCCGCAAAGTTCAGTACGTTGTGGTACTCCAACGACATGAACAAGTAGTGGAAATCAAATGTCGTATTCCACACTTATTTCAACTAGCTAAACAATGCTATCTAGTCTGAACCTCACATAACCCCAAACACACTCCATAGGTTTAGGCCATTGATGAAATTCAGCATGGACCGCCATTTCATCTATATCACAACGCGCGCTGATGAGCATAAACAATAGTTGCAGTCATACTACAAGTTGACGGAGGATGATTTAGAGGAAATCACCAAGGAATGGTTAGCAGACCTCCTCATCCCAGCAGACCCTGTGGAGCTATCTGATATCAATAGTCCAGAATTAGCGCACGATACACCTATATCGAGCAAGACCAAGAACAATGAAGAAGCCCAAGATGCCCACAATACTTCAACGAAGACTACTTCTATCTCACCTGAGCAAGGAGGTGACGACAAAGAGATACATGGCACATAGGTGGAACAAAAGAAAGGTGAATTCAAACCACCTAGAGATGAGGAGGACCCCTCGAAGAAAAGGAAGGTTTCCCCTCTGAAACCTTCCTCAAGGAAGAAATCAAAAGAAACCAGGACTAAGTTTGAGACCACCCTCACCTCAGACAACTTCAACTTCATCGCCACATCACTAAATGATACTTCACTGGAGATAGTAGAGAAGAAGGAAGCTAAGCAGGAGGAGGTATTCAGTCAGATCAAGGTTGAACTTCAATAAGTGCAACAGACACTACAGTCCAACCACACAGTTTCTATTGCGCCTCTATCAGAAAGAACACTAAAATAGGAGTTGATCCATCTCAACTCCACCAGATCACTGATACAGTCAAATATCACCTTTGATGAGCATAGGAGGAGACAATGAAAGCCACCTAGGATTTGGCACAAGCAAAGGAATACCTTCTAGAGCAGTGCAGTACTGCCAAACGAGAGAAGATTACTCTACAAGAGAGGTTCGATAAAGAAAAAACCCAGCTGCATAAAGAAAAAGAATAGTTGCTCGCAGAGAAACTCAAAGTACAGGAGATGGTCCACAAAGAACTTCTCTCTGTGAAAGTCATTGAAGTAAAGGCCAAAGAACGAGTTCCACAGTAGGTGGAAAAAATCGAGGACATAATCCAGCAACTCCAGCAGTGCATAGCTAACTTGGATCTCTACACTGTGCCCGAGACCCCTCAAGATGTACGAGACCAAAGAGAGGAAAATTCCTATGATGCAGTTGACAGATTAAAATATATTGTCTTGGAGTGGAAGCATCTGAGTAACTACAGTGCTAAAACATATGAAAACCTCACTAAGAACTCAGACTTACAGGTGTTGGAGTCACAGCTCCATGAAGTGAAGCAGCACACAGATACACTACAGGCACAGATGAAGGCCCTACCAGTTGTCAACAGAATGAAGAGGTCTCACGAACAACGTACAGTGCAACAACAGATCCATATGCTTCAAAGAAAAGTGATGGAAGTCACCCAACATCTTCAACCGGTGCAAGATAAGGCATGCCTGTTATTTACAGAGGTCGAGAGCCAAGGAGCAGAGCTAGAATAGGTCGTAGTCATAACATAAAAATTCCTATAAGGGCCATTGAATGACACAGTGATCTGGGAGTTCACTGAAAAAGAGGCCACAACAAAGGAGCAAGTCAAATAAGCTTGAGCCAAGCTCGAGGCATTCGAGGAAGAATTGATCAAACTGGAGTGACTCGGGAAAAGTCAGAGGTGAGTATTGGGGCCCTGTTGTCCCTTGACCAAGTTTTGGGATTTTCTTGGTCATGTTGACCTATTTTGGGACCTTAATAGCCCGTCGAAGGAGGATCGCAAGATGAAGCGGAGATCACGGGATCTCGGCCCCCTTTTGGGCCCCTTTTTGGGTTTTTGGGAATATGTAACGGGAAGGGGATGGCGGCCCATGGGTTTACCCATTTTTAGGCCTATTTTGTATGTATATATAGATGTCTAGGCCATATAGAGAAGTAGTGAAATTGGAATCTATGTGATGTAGGCTAATTGCCAAGAGTTGAATCTGTGTGGTCAATGCTTTGTGCATCCTAAGTAAGACTTGGAGAGCTGAGTGAAAGTCCTTGTGAGAGATTGTAGAAGGATTTGTGCTGTAGTGAAAGGAAGAAGGATCTAGCGAGCTGCGCAGATCTTCTGTCCTGTGCGGAGTAAGGGTTTTGAGGCTATGTTCTTGTAACCGATTGATCGAAGACAATAAATAAGAAGAGTTGGTGCGAGTAGCCCCAGGGTGGGGGTGAACCACATAAACATTGTGTTGTGTGCTTTGTGCTTTGTCTTTATGTGTTCATATGTTATATGCTAAGTGCTTTGATATGTTTAGATACATCTACTTGCTTTGTTCTTATCATATGTGATAATGTTAGATCTGATCTAGATAGTCATTCTTAGTGCTTGATATGCTCATTCTGATCCATTTGTATATGACAAGTGCTTGAATATTGTATATTGGTGTGAATACTACGAAGCTCTGTTGTATCAGCAAAGTGAATAGTGATTACATATTAAGGAACTAACGGTGTTAAGAGATGTATTAAGTATTATAATCACATAACTGTGTCCTAGATAAGGTTGTAGACACTTGAGTCCTACAACTACCCCTACCTCTACCTTGGGTGAGACTTCATATGCTTCGTAGTTGTTTTCGAAAGGGTCGGTAGTTAGGGTTTTGTTGGTGCACTTTTATAGCGTTGAACCCTGGGTCTGCCCCTGTGATAACACTCCAGTTCCCCAATTCTCTAGCTATAAGAAGAAGGAGGCTGCAACCCACTGTGTTCTCCATATACAATCGGAAGGTGGTTACAACCACCTGTCCTTGCCTCATCCAACCACCTTGACATAGAAGTAGAATTATGGAACCACTGTTACAGTATCACTGTGAGATATACTGTTGTAAACCTATACCAAATAACCTGTCACAATAACTTGTCCAAGCAAACTATAATCAACCTATAACAACTGTACCAATAACCTGTGACAACATGTACCATACATCAACCTGTACCATAAAAAAATGCATTAACCATGCACCAAACCTGTACAAATAACCTGTCACAGTAACTTGTCCAAGCAGCCTATACCATAAACAAGTGCATCAACCATGCACCAACCTAGACCTCAACTTGTACCATCAACGAGTTCATCAACCATGGACCAACCTATACCTCAACCTGTACCATCAACAAGTGCATCAACCATGCACCAAATATGTACCAATAATGCATCAAATACACATAAAATATGACTCATCAAGATGTACCAACGTCATCAACTATACACCTCATGTATGTTCCAACTCATCAACTACTTGTCTCAACCATGTACCCATAATGTACCTCAACCAAAATCCCTCATCAATTTCATCAACCAAATATGATTTGTAACTCTTTAATAGACCTGGTGTATATTATCACATACCTTGTTGAATTATGGCTTATTCTAGAGAGTGAACTTGTAGAGAGTTCCCCACATGAATATTTGTTGTATGGATCTGACAATGGTAAAAATAATACGACGGGCTATAATCTAACTAATAAATTTCGTATTACTGAATTTGGATCTGTTATGAAGAAGTTATGACGTTTTCACCCGAAACACCTATTTTAGACTAGTTTCAGGACTAGCCACAAACCCTATTTTCCACAGAGTGTAACTCCAAAAATACAATGACCCACAAGCTAAAATTTTTAGCACAACTACTTGGATATGTTTCCTCAATGGCCTCCTAATTTCACAGTCTGAATCATTCTAGAAAAAAAAATATTGCGAAAATGGTGATATGACCTGTAAATAACATACCTTCGAAAACATCTTCAAAAGAATTTATCCTCCCTTGAATTTAGACCTTCTTTATTTTATCTTCCCTTTGAAATTCGGCTTAGATATCCTTTTTTTAGCTCAGTCACTTGTAGATATTCAATATGCTCAAGTGTGATTAAAATGAGAGAGCCTTTCCTCTTATTTATACTTTCATGTAGCTTCCTCAATGGGTTACCTTCTAACCATCTTAACCCACTTTCTTATTTTAGGGATAACCCACTTCTAACCACTTGTCCACTTAGTAATTTCTCCATTAACTTTATTATTTAAATAGTTTATTTTGTATCCACTTTGACTTATAGTACACTTATCACTTCACTTTATTATTTAAATTACCTTCTAACCATCCTAACCCACTTTCCTTATTTTAGGGATAACCCACTTCTAACCACTTTTCCACTTAGTAATTTCTCCATTAACTTTATTATTCAAATAATTTCTTTTTTGCAACCACTTTGACTAATTTGACCTTTTGGGGATTCTAGATGACTCATGAGGGTTCTCCAACTTCATATGGCCATAAGTCTCTAACCGTGAGGAGTTATGTGACGTTCCACATACCAATGGAAATGGCATGACATATACTATCCATCTAGAATAGTCTTTCCTGAAAATATATCAAAACTCATACAATTATTCATCAAACAAAATTGGTTCCATTACCCAAACCTTTGTTCTACCGAAATTTCTTCAAGGCTTGACATCAATGACAACCAACCCAATTAATCAACAATATCCCCCTTTGGCATTGATGACAACACTTTGATGAAATATTGAAGTCATATCACTCATGCTCCCCCTGTGACCATCGATCCCCATGGAACCATGACTCTGCTCTCTTTCTCCAAGCATCTACCTTTGCATATGATAAATCTCTTCCCCTTTGTCATCAATGGAAAATGTATCTTTCCATGCGAAGTTGCTCCCCCTGACCGAACTCTTCCTAAAACTGATCTCCCAACCTGAACTATCCTCTTTATGGTGCTTCCTCATGTAAATTTAAGAAATATAAGATAATCATTCAAAAGTATTCATTTTGGATTATAAATTACTCCGAATCTCTGGCAAAAATACTCAAAGGCTTCCCTTGGAAGCAGTTTTGTAAATATGTCTTCCACTTGTTCTTTTGTGCCCACATATTCAACTCTGATGTTATTCTCTGCAACCTATTCCCGTAGAAGGTGATACTTTATTGGAATGTTATTTGTCTTGTATTGATCCATTAGGTTCTTTGAGATACTGATGGCTCTTGTATTATCACAATAGATTGGAATGGGCTCATCATACTCAACTTGTATATCTATCAAAGTTTGTTTCATACATAGAACCTGAGTACAACATCCTACTACTGCAATATACTCTCCTTCGGTTTTATATAAATATATTGATGATTGTTTCTTTCTTATCCAAGATACTAAACACTCACCCACGTATAATGTTGCTCCACTAGTGCTTCATTGGTCATCAATGCAACCTGCCCAATATGCATCTGTTTATGCAATAAGTGATAGATCCTTTC
The DNA here is from genome assembly GCA_009831015.1 of Picea engelmannii. Classification (NCBI taxonomy): domain Eukaryota; kingdom Viridiplantae; phylum Streptophyta; class Pinopsida; order Pinales; family Pinaceae; genus Picea; species Picea engelmannii. The sequence continues at coordinate 669,854 of ML782749.1, read as the reverse complement.
TTTTTGGATACCATAAGCCAAATTCTTTTGTTCCTTTGAGATATATTAAAATCCTCTTCACTAATAATACATGTGATTCCTTTGGTGCTTCTTGAAATCATTCCACTTTTCCAACTTCCTTCATTACATCTGGTTTGGATGTTGTCACATTTACTAAGCTACCAATCATTGACTTGTATTGTCTCTAGTCTGCAGAATTTGAATCATCATCTTTGCTCAACTTGCAACTGGTTTTCATAGGAGTGGTAACTGGTTTGCAATCTTCCATTCCGAACCTCTTTAGCATTTCTGTGATACACTTAGCTTGAGAAATAAAAATTCCTCAGTTTCATTGACGTATCTAAAGACTTAGAAAGAAGGATAGTTCTCCAAGTAATGACATTTCAAATTCATTCTGCATATCCTTTGCACATTTCTTGATGTAGAGGTTGTTGTTTGCACTTCCTTTTTTGAACCCTACCTACTGTATATATTTATCCAGTCTAGAGTACCATGCTCTAGGAACTAGTTTTAGACCATACAAGGCCTTCTTCAATTTTCACACGTAATATGCATTCTCTGACAATTGAAATCCTTCTAGTTGTTCGATGTATTATTTTCTTCCAAATATTCTGAATTGCTTCACATTTGTTGGTCTTCCTTTCCATAGCTCGTATGAAGTTTTGTCATTGAAGTTTCTGATTATTACTCTGTTTTGAATGTGAACTATTGTATGCACTGCATGTGTCCAAAAAATATCTATCAATTTGGAATCCATTAGCACTGTTTGATCCATTTCCTGTGTAATTAACATACATAATGTTCCTTTCTCTATAAACCACTCTCTTAACCAATCTATGAATCCATGCTCTCGTCCACTGTCATATATCTTTCCAAACCTGCTAAGTTTTCTTACAAATCCATCTCTATCCATACTATTCAAGACTCTACTACACAATTTTCCATAATGTTGACCCATTTATCACTATACTATCGTGAGGTCTTCAAAACTACAATTGATTAATTTATCAAACTGTACTTCTACCAACTGACTGCTTTGGATCTATCTAATCAAACTCTGCAAGATTCTCAAAGGATGGTTCTTTGGTCTGTCACAAATATTGCATAGACTCCCCCTGTCTAATATTCATATTACCTGGGAGTCTCTAAGCTGAATGGATTAGAACAATTCCTACTTTGATGTGTATTCATCATTATCTTCATTGGTAGATTCATCATCTCTTTGAGCTCTGACCTCTTTCTTTATGTTTGTGTATTCATCTTTCACTACAATTTCTGAAAGTATAATCTCTCAAACCTGTTCCTTATTTACCCGTTCTTCTTTTCTTTCAGTTATTTTCCAAGCCTTTTTTATCTAACGTCTTTCTCTATATAATTTTCTTCATCTCGTTTTATTGTCAATCTTTCGATCTCTGGGACCTGGTCTTTTTTCACCTTTTCTTTGTGTTTTCTTATCCATACTTTCTTATATTTGATATCAGTGTTCTCTTTCATGGAAATATCGATCATGCTTCTACAATCACTAGCTATGTGTCCATAGTTATGACATTTGTAACATCAAATGTTACATGGGGCCACATAGGCACTTCTTGCTTGAACATTTCTTTTATAATCCCTGCAATCTGCAACCTTATGTCCAAAATTAGTACAATAAAAACAATGACCATAAAAAAAAAAATCATACCTAGAAGTGAATGATCTTCTTTGTGGTGTAGTCCTTTTGAATTTTTGCCTTGACTGATCATGATCATGATTGAAGCTTCTTTCTGTATTGAACATAGATGTTCTTCTTGAAGATGTATCTTCAATAGTTTTATTATATTATGGTTGACCATGCGTCCTTCCTTTGAGTACTTCTGCATAACTCTTTCTATTTTCTTCATTCTTTTTTTCTAACAACCTAGAGTTCTTCTCTTAATTATATATAACTGATGTGGATGTTTATGTCTCTTCAATGTTCTTGTTGAGCTTGACGATTTTACTTCTCAATGTGACAACTTCTTCTTCAAGCTTCTCAACCTCTTCTTCCTTGTTGATTATCTGATACTTCATGACTTCTTTTGTTCTTTTCGCTTCTTCAATATGAATTTTTAGTGTAATTATTTCTTCTTCAAGTCCTTTCTCTTCTTGACCAAACTCTACCTCAAGATGGTTTAGATCATTAGCTCTTTCCTTAAGATGATCTGTCAATATGATCTCTCTCATTTCTGATTCTTCCTTTTGTGCTGCTATGTTGGCTTCCAAATACTGTTTTTGATATTCAAGATTTTCTTTGATCTTTTTGGCTTCTTCTAGTTGAGTTCTTAAGTTCTTGATGTTCTATTGGGCTTCTTCAAAAATCTAAACACTTTCCTTTTGTTTCATCAATTCTTTCTTGAGTGACTTGTTTTCTTCTCTTAGTTCATCTAAATCACTAATCAATTCTGGTTCATAATTGTCTTCCTTTTCAAAAAACAATTCTGTCTTATTTCCTTCATGGAATTCTATTTCAAGATGTTTGTGTTTTTCACAAGTAAAGAAAAACAACATACCTCTGGTGATTATGTACTCTTCATCTTCTGAATCTGTTTGACATGGTGAACAAATTTCTTCTTGATATGTACCTGCATCTTCTTTGTCATTTTCTGAATCCGCAATGGGTGAAGAATATATATCATGTAGCTTATCCCAAAGTTATTTGGCCGATGAACATTTACCAACCTTTTGTCTTACCGGATTAGGTAATCCTTCCTAGATGAAATCCATTTCTATTTTGTTATTCTTCTTCAATTCCTTCTTAGCAACAGTCTTTGCCCTTTTTGAACTATCATATCCTGTAATGACTGATAGCCAAATATAATACCCCTGTGCCTATAAAAACACTTTCTTCCTTAAACTCCACCTATCATACTTTAAACCATTCTGACCATTGAACAGTGGTACTCCATTCTCAGAATAATCCATGATATCCTTCGAGTGGTTAAACTCTTTGTTGAAGGAACCTACTTTGATACCAATTGTTGGATTACTGAGAGGGGGGGTGAATCAGTAATATAACAATAGATACTTTTTAACCAAAAAATAAAAGTGTTATATCAATGGGGCATTGGCATCTAATAGTTGCAAAGTAAATAAACAATGAACAAATGAGAAATCATACACATACGCAGTAAACTAGTGTTTTTATCTGGAAACCCAAAGAAAGAGAAAACAACATAATTTTTTTTCTTATGTCTTTAAGAATTACATTCATTGGAAGTACCAAATTCCTTTGTTTTCCACCTGTAACTGGAAGGAGAATCAAACCCCCTAGTTTCTCAGGCTACAACTTGATGGAAGCTCCAACTCCCCAATTGTCTAGCTACAACCAAAAGGAGGCTACAACCCCCTAGTTTCTCAGGCTACAACCTGAGGGAAGCTTCATATCTCAAATTATTTGGCTACAACTAGAAGGAGGATAAAACCCCCTATGTTCTTAGGCTACAGATGGAAGGTGGATACAACCATTTGTCATTTCCCTGTCCAACCATCGTGATGTAGAAGTAGAATGATGGAACCACTGTCACACTGTCACTGTCAGATATACTACTATAAACTTGTACAAACCAACCTATAATCAAACTGTAACAACCTGTTCCAACATGTACCATAAACCAACCTGTACCTCAACATGTACCATAAAAAAATGCATCAACCATGCACCAAACCTATACAAATAACCTGTCACAATAACCTGTCCAAAAAACCTATAATCAAGCAATACCATAAACAAGTGCATCAACCATGCACCAACTTGTACCTCAACCTATACCATCAAGTGCATGAACCATGCACCAACCTGTACCATCAACGAGTGCATCAACCATGCACCAAATATGTACCAATAATGCATCAAATACACATAAACTATGACTCATCAAGATGTACCAACATCATCAACTATACAACTCATGTATGTTCCAACTCATCAACTACATTTCTCAACCATGTACCCAACATGTACCTCAACCAAAATACCTCATCAATTTCATCATCCAAATCTGATTTTCAACTCTTTATTATACCTATTGTCTATGATCACATACCTTATTGAATTTTGGCTTATTCTAGAGAGTGAACTTGTAGAGTGTTCCCTACAAGAAATATTTATTGTATTGATATGAAAATGGTACAAAGAATACTACATATTGTACTCTAACCAATAAATTTGGTCTTACTGAATTTCAATCTTTTATGAAGAAGTTATGATGTTTTTACCCAAAACACATGTTTTAGAATAGTTTCAGGACTAGCCACAAACCCTATTTTCCTTTGAGCGTAACTCCAAAAATACAATGACCCACAAGCTAAACTTTTTATCACAACTACTTGGATATGTTTCCTCAACGACCTCCCAATTTCACGGTATGAATCATTATAGAAAACAAATTATTGCAAAAATGGTGAGATGAATTGTAAATAACATATCTTAGAAAGCATCATCAAAAGAATTTATCCTCCATTGAATTTTGGCCTTATTTACTTCATCTTCCCTTTGAAATTCAACTTAGATATCCTTTGGTTACCTCAGTCCCTTTTAGACATTCAATATGCTCAAGTGTGATTAAAATGAGAGAACCTGGCCTCTTATTTATACTTTCATGTAGCTTCCTCAATGGGTTACCTTCTAACCATCTTAACCCACTTTCCTTATTTTAGGGATAACCCACATCAAACCACTTTTCCACTTACTAATTTCTCCATTAAATTAATTATTTAAATAGTTTCTTTTGTATCCACTTTGACTTATAGTAAAGTCATCACTTCACTTTATTATTTAAATTACCTTCTAACCATCTTAACCCACTTTCCTTATTTTAGGGATAACCCACTTGTAACCACTTGTCCACTTAGTAATTTCTCCATTAACTTTATTATTTAAATAATTTCTTTTTTGCAACCACTTTGACTACTTTGACCTTTTGGGCCTTCTAGATGACTCGTGAGGGTTCTCCAACTTCACATGGCCATAAATATCTAACCATTAGCAGTTATGTGATGTTCCACATACCACTAGAAATGGAATGACATGTACTATACATCTAGAATAGTCTTTCCTGCAAAAATATAAAAACTCATACCATTATCCATAAAACAAACTTGGTTCCATTACCCAAACCTTTGTTCTACCAGAATTTTCTACTCGACCTTCTTCAAGGGTTGACATTAATGAAAACCAACCCAATTAATCAATGGCCATCACATCTCTTCTCAGATATAAGCTTCCACGATTTTAGCAATCTTGTTTTCATTCTGCATTTTAAAATTTTCAACATATTTATTATTTAATAAAAGTCAAGTTTTATTGTATCTTTGTTATTTTTCACCGTGTCTGTGTGTTGATATTATAAATCTGTGTTTTCATTTTGTTTCGCTCATAAATCTGCATCAGTGGTATCAGAGCATTCTACTCCTTTTCATTTTTAGTGCATGTCCCCAATGCGGTCAGAGTATAGAGCTTGTTTTTCTTGAGGACAACTAATCTCGCACATGCAAGAAACTATCCATGGAGGGAGAAAAGAAATATGATGGGATAGGGGATCCTTTCAAAATGTTTCTCGAGGAATCCCTTGAGAGACAGAGGAATGATACGATGGACAAATTTTCACAAATACTTCGACGACTGCCGACAAACAACTTATCCAACACAAGTAGAGGTGTCGCCCCCTTCAAGGTACAAGTCAATTTTGATATTCCTACATTTGAAGGTCAAATAGATGTGTATGTCATAGATAAATGGTTAACCCTTATATAAGGGTATTTTACTATGCACAACTTTTTCGATAGACAAAATATTACATTTGTACTCCTCGAGTTCCTCCCCCATATTAAAGATTGGTGGGAGACATTCTATGAGAAAAAAAAAATAGAGGGATCCACATTAATTGTAGTTTCACCCACCTGGGGTTCCTTCAGGGATGTTATTAAGGAACAATGCTACCATGTTGGAAGTTATGAAGAGTTATATATGATATGGACCACACTATGGCATGAAAGAGACCAAAAAATGCTAGATTGATCCAGGTAGTTATTGGTGGCCACCCACTTGTTCCATATTCAACCTAGCTCATCTGGACAATTTTAAGTTCAACACATTTCTTTATAATGGGGACATTTCTTTGTAATTGTGGGTTCTATACTTATGGGGTTGTCCTAAAACCCTACACAACATCCAGGTAGATATTGGTTGCTTCCCACCTATTCTAACTGGCTTATTTTGAAAGTTTTCATGTGCATACATCTTTTTGTATTTCCAAGGCCATTTTGAGGCTCTAAACAATGTTTTTTTGGCTTACCACAATCAAACTACAGACATACTCAAGTTTTGATTGAATAATTTTTATTTCTCGAAAATACCTTTCCAACGAGCTATCACGCACCTAAAACAGAGATCGTATGCAAAAGTTACGACCTTGGGAAGTTAATGTACTAACTTACCCCAACATCGCCCACATAACTTTTGGCGTTTCATCTCTTAGGGTTCATTTTATGGATGTATAGGGTTTTGGAATTCATGTTATCATAAAAGGCCTTCAGAGCCTCATTGTAATCATCTTATAGCGAATGAGTGTAGCCATCACATCTCTTCTCAGAGATAAACATGCCACCATTCTAGAAAGTCTTGCACTATGTATTTTTATAATATATTTACAATTATTTCATTAAAAAAAATCATGTATTGTTGTATTTCTTTGTTTCTGGCAATTTTCATGATCATTTTATTGTAATATATTTTCTTTCATTTCATTCTGAAAATAATCTAGATCAGTGGTATCAGAGTAGGATGCTCTTGATCGTTTTTCAATGCGTGTCCCCGATAATGTTCGAGTATATCCAGTTGGGTCTCAAGCTTGTCTCTCTTGATGAAAATAACTCTCGCACACCCAAGAAACCCTTGATGGTGGAAGAAAAGAAAAATGACGGAGTAGAAGATTCTATTAACCTGTTTCTTGAGCAAGATCTTGCGTTATAGAGGGACGAAATGATGGATAATTTTGTACGCATCATTCAATGTCTATCGATAGCAACATGAACATATTCATCAAGAGGCCATTTTGGAGGAACCTCTCCCTTCAAGGAACACGTTAATTTTGATATTCCCATATTTGAAGGTCAGATAGATGTAGATTCCATAGAAAAATGGTTAAATCTATTAGAAGGTTATTTCTTTGCTTAAATTTTTTTTCAGTAGGGAGAAGATCATCTTCGCACTCCTCAAAGCTCCCCCCCATGTCAAACAATGATGGGAAACTTACTGGGAGAAAATTTCCATAGAGGAATCTAGAATATATGGGGTTGATCCCATTTGGGATTTTTTTGTGGATGCAGTCAAGGAACAACATTACCCTGTTGATAACTATGAAGACTAATACATGAGATGGAGCACACTACGACAAGAGAAGAACCAAACAGTGTTGGAATTCAAAAATACATTCCATACCTTGTGCACCAATATGGGTATCAAATACTCCAAGCAACATCTGATTTTGAAATACCGTGGGGCTCTGCATGGATACATCTAAACCAAAATGGATTTCCTAAACATCACATCATAGGGAGTTTCATATTGATATGTTGTTAAAATCGAGCAAACATTTAGGCACCAGAACAAATGGGAATTCAGGTCTGCAAATTCGCAAAAAACAAAGCATGGTAAAGACAACCCTAACCAACAGGATCTAGAAAACCAGTCAAAGAAAGAGGAAAATAAGGGTAAAGGAAAGATGAATAATGTCACTGGGAAGTGGTGTGAATTCAACAAAATCCCCTGGAACAACACTGACGAATGTTGCTCAAAATAGTAATTTGTGGATGAGGTCAAATACATGGAGCCGAATCCTAATTCAGAATCCGATCCAAAAAATATTGAATATAGACAAATCATTGACGTAGACCCCACTGCTACTGTCATGACCACAACAATTCAACCAAAAGAACCAATAGATCCTAAAGAGGGGATCACCTCTTCCATTCACAGATGTGGGTGAAGGGGCCCCCATTGCATTTTATTGTTGATAAAGACAACCAAAAGAAACTTATCTTACCTAAGTTCGTTAAACAGTTGGGGTTGTCAAGAACAACACACCCACAACCATACAACATTGGGTGGCTTCACCAGGGGTAGGATCTATGTGTCAGCCAACAATGTTGCATGTTCTATGGCAGCCAATCCTTCAAGGATGAGATAGTGTGTGATGTTTCCCCTCTTGATGTCTGTGATTTTGTTTTGGGCCAACCATATATATGGAAACGTCATGTTTTTAATGAGTCTAGACCATGTGGGTCGTGGTGTCATTATTACTCTAGGAGGTCATCTCTATAGGATACCAGAGGTAGTTCCAACTATTGTTCCACCAAAACAATGATGCAAGTTTATATCTCATACTACAAAAACCATCCTCTTCACAGTCTATTCAAAGGATGCACAAAAGGCCACTACAACCATTGCATCCTCAACAACTTCTTTCCAGAAAATCTAGATTGTCATAGATAAAGAAGATATTGTTTATTCACCTACAATGGTGCCTACAAAATGCCCCATAAAACCCAAAGACAATAGGTTGGTGGAATAGATTCAACCTCACCAACAACAAGTTTGTGACATCCTTCCATAAACCAAGCAACTCAACTTATCCAACAAGTCATGCAACTCACCAAGATTCAGATTCAAAAAATTATTTCCCCTCTTCCTCGGGCACTCAACGCAATGGACACCATTTCTTCCTAAGGGGGAAGTATTGATCTAGGTAGATATTGGTGGCCACCCACCTATTCCATATTCCAACTCTCTCATTTGGACAACTTTTAGTTCAACACATTTCTCCGTAATGGGGACATTTCTTTGTAATTGTGGTTTCTACACTTATGGGGCTATCCTGAACCCTACACAACATCCGAGTGGATATTGGTGGCCTCCCACCTATTCCAACTGGATTATTTTGGAAGTTTTCATTTCAGTACATATTTTAGTACTTACAGGTCCATTTTGTGGCTTTAAACAATGTGTTTTGTCTTGCCACAATCAAACTATGGATGGAGTCATAGTTTGACGGTATATTGTGTAGTTCTTGAAAATGTATTTCCAACAAGCTATCACGTGCCTAAAAGTTAATGTGCTAATTGACCCCAACAGGGCCCACATGAATTTTGGCATTTCATCTCCTAGGGTTAGGTTTTTGGATGTCTAGGGTTTTGGAATTCATTTTATCATAAAAATTCCTTAAGATCCTCATTGTAATCATATTCTAGTGAATGAGCGTAGCTGTCACATCTCTTCTCAAAGATAAATCTTCCACCATTGTAGTAAGTCTTGCACTCTATATTTTTACAGTCTCTTTACAATTCTTTTGTTAATAGAAATCGTGTATTGTTGTACTTCTCTGTTTCTGGAAATTTTCTTGAGTATTTCATTGTAATATATCTTCTTTCATTTCATTCCGAAAATAATCCAGATCACAGATTTCACCAATGTCTTCCATACCTTGCGCACCAAGATGGGTATAAAATATTATGAGCGATGTCTATTGCTCAAGTACCGTGGTGGTATGCATAGACGCATCCAGAAAGAAATTGATTTTTTTGACATCTCATCCTTGGGTGCATCCTATCGATATGTCATCAAAATTTAGAAGAATCTTAAACAAAATACGCGGGAGTTTGGGTCTACGAAGCCATCACAACAGAATCAGGGAAATGGAATCCCCAACCTATAGACCAAAGGAAAAAGAAAAGATAAGAAACCTCAGGAAAACCAGTCCAAGCTAAAAGAAAATAAGGATAATGGGAAGATGAAGAAAGATATCGGGAAGTGGTGTGAATTCCATAAGAGACCCTGGCATAACACTGTTGATTTCTTCTCAAAGAAGTCATTGGTGGATGAGGTGAAATCCTCTAAATCAGATGCAAGTTATTACTCTAAGTTAGAATTAGAAAAGGGGAGACATATCATTTATGCAGAACCTAGTGCCACCATTTCTACCACCAAGATATATCCCGATGAACTTGATGAGCCAAAGGAAGGAGAGCACCTCTTTCATTCATAGATGTGGGTGAAAGGAACATCGTTGCACTTCATCATTGATAGTGGTAGATATAATAACCTAATATCAGTATAGGTCATCAAGTGTCTAGCCCTGTCGACAATTCCACACCAACAACCCTACACCATTGGATGGCTTTGTCGAGGAAGTGATGTTCACATTAGCCAATAGTGTCTCATGTTGTACATCATCAAGCCATTCAAAGATGAGGTATTATGTGATGTTTCTCCCCTTGAATTTTGTGATGTTATTTTTGGAAAAATGTATTGATGGAAACATCATGTTGTATATGAGTCTAGGCCTTGCATTGTTAATATTACTTTGAACTTGAAATTGTATAATATACCCGAGGTATTCCCACCTATTGTTATTTCCTTGATCTCTGGCAAGCAATGTAGGAAGGTCATTTCTAATACCCAAAAGTTTTTCTTCTTCGTGATTCACTCTTAGAGTGAGCGAAAGGATTCTGCCACATCCATGGCCTCTACGACCAACCTCTCCATGCAACAAAAGAAAGTGGATAAGGTCATGGAATAATACAAAGACATATTCTCATAACCTACTAGGGTACCTTGCCACTGTCAGGTCAAGCATCCCATCAATCTGAACCCTGACACACCACTACCTAATGGGCCGGTCTATTACTACTCTCTTCTATAAAATGAAGAGATCAAGAATTAGATCCAAGAACTTCTCCACAAGGGGAAAATTTGACCCGTCTCATCACCTTGTGGAAGCCCAATCCTAATAGTGCAGAAGAAAGATGAGACCTGGAGACTCTGCATTGATTACCGAGCCCTAAATAAAATCACAATCAGGAATCCATACCTGATTCCCTTTATCGACTATCTCCTTTATCAGATCAAGGGAGAAAAATACTTTAGTAATATTGATTTGAAGTCTGGCTACCATTAGGTCCCAATAGAGCAAACAAATGTATGGAAAACTTCCTTCAAGTCAAAATAATTTCTTTCTGAATGGTTGGTCATGCCCTTTCATTTGAAAAATTACCCAAAACCTTTCATGAGGATGATGGTCCATGGACGATATTGTGTGGCCTTTCACTAATTCTTTTATAGTGGTGTATCAAGATGACATCCTCATCTATATCAAGACTTGGCCAGAACACTCGCAACATATTCAATAGGTTTTTCACACTCTGTCATAGCACAAGCTATATGCCAACTTGGAAAATGATCCTTCGGCATGGATAAGGTATAGTAATTAGTATACATTATTGATATGCATGGTGTGCATGTTGATCCAGCCAAGATCCAATTCATTTGTGACTGGCTATCCCCAACCACGCTTAGTGAGCTTCAGAGCTTCTTAGGCCTTGCCAATTTCTATCATAGCTTCGTGTTAGGATTCTCCCATATTGCATGGGCCCTCAACCAAATAACCAAGGGTGGTGGTAGGGAAACATTTGTGTGGGGCCTGTCCCAATAGGAAGTGTTTGATGATATAAAGCAACACTTGTGCTAAGACCCAATGCTTTCATTACCTAACATGAAACAAACTTTTGATATACAGACTATGTTGAGGGCACAATGCTCACTCGGCAAGGCCACCATGTGGTCTATCATAGTGAGGCACTATCAGATGTTGTTCGTAATTACCCTACTTACAATAAATAAATGTACTCCATTATGAAATCCTTCCTCCATTGGAGGAATTACACTTTCAGGGAGGAGACACTAATCCACATTTATCATAAGTTGTTACAGAGCATGCAAACACAAGGTAAATTGTAGAATGATAACCATCAGAAGTGGTCCACCTATTTTCAACAGTTCCACCTCAACAACAGGTATAAAATAGGAAGTACCAACTGAGTTGTTGATTTCCTCATCTAACCTCGATTTACAAAACTCTCCACAGTGATAGAATCTTCTCACCACGAGACCTCCGGATGGCCCCACCTCTATGAGACATATCCTAAATTCACCAGCACCTACCATATGTTGGGCACAAATACAAATTTCACTATTTTCCATTCTCAGGATGGGTTTTTGTGCCATCTGAATCATCTCTTCCTCCCATCAAGTGAGCAAGCGAAGCTGATTTGGGAAGCCCACTACAGTTGGGTGGTAGGACACTTCGACGTGGAAAAGATAGTGACAATGTTGCGGTGACATTTCTACTGGTCGAAAATTCGAGAGGATCTCAACAAGTATATTTGGTCCTACATTTCCTATGTTATTTCCAAGACGACCACTAAGAAAAAAGGGCATTACACTCCTCTTCCTAGTGCTGATAGGCCCTGGGAATCCATCTCAATCGATTACATGTTGGGCCTTCTGTCCACCAAGTGGGAAAATGACTTTTTTTTTTTGGTTGTTGATCGCTTTTCCAAGATGGAGATTACGGCCGCTTACAAGAAGAGTATCACAACGGAGGCCATTCCCAAGATCTTCTTTGAATGAGCGTGGGTACACTTTGGGATCCCACAAACTATTATCTCAGATCAGGATAGTCGGTTCCTCAACACATTTTGGTGAAGCCTTTGGTCACTGCTGGACACCGAGCTCACCAAATCCAATTCCTTCCACCCCCAGATGGATGGCCAAATTGAGGTCATAAAAAAGATGATCATGCACATCCTACATGTGTACAATTCCAAGCACCCCCACACCTGGGATGAGAGTCTTCTCTATGTTCAACATAACTACAACAAAGCCATACATAGCTCAACCAACCACATCCCCTTTTAGGTGGGGTTGGGAATTCAACCATTGGATCCAATGGATGTTACACTACCCCTAGCGGAAACCCAAGAAGACTCATCACATACTCCAGCTGAAGCTAACAAATCCACCTAGTTCATTGAGTGGATCCAACACATCCACCAATAGGCTCACTTGTAGAAATAATTCCTTATAGGGCCTCATCGGAAGATTTTTCCATTCTGTTATAGACCTTACACCATCACCAAGGCTATGGGTGACAATTATTTTGAGTGCAACCTTCCCCCCTTCCTTGGCTTGCATCCATTGTTCAATGTGGACCTCATTTGGTCTTATTATCCACCATTACTGGACACCTGTGTGATAGAAGAACAATTGACACCAACAGAGCTCAACCCTTACTACATGGAAAAATAATCCACTGATCATATCATGGACACAAAGTTCAATGGAACTCGCCAACATAGGATCCAACTTTATTAGGTTGTCAAAGAAAGGCAGTTCCTCCACCAAGGAAGGTGGCTCACCCAGGCCAAATTCAATAGAAATTTCCTCATCTTATGGGGGAACTCAATGCAATGGAGACCACTGATTCCTATTGGGAGAGGATTTATCCAGGAGGATCTTGGTGGCCGCACACCTATTTCAATTGGGTCAAAACAAGTTTTTGACAACTTATTATTTTTAGCATTTTTGGGGGTCCCAATATTTTGGGGCCATTTTGAGGGAATAAAGACATTTTTTCATGATTGGGAACCTTAATAATATACATGGGATATGACCGAGGCCCCTAAATGAATCACCTTTTAAATACATTTCCAATGAGTTATCTTGTGCCCTAAACAAATATTGTATGAAAAAGTTATAACCCCAAGAAGTTGATGTACTAACTTACCCCAAAGGGGCCCACATGACTTTTGGCAGTTCATCTCCTAGGGGTAGGTTTTTGTATGTCTATGTTTTTGGAATTCATGTTTATTATTAAAATTAATTTAGAGACTCATTGTACTCATCTTATTGTGAATGATCATAGCCATCACATTTCTTCTTCGAGATAAGCTGCCACCATTCTAGAAATCCTATTTTTAGTCTGCATTTTACAGTTTTCAACATATTTCTTATTTAATAGAAGTCAAGTTTTACTATATCTCTATTATTGTTCAATGTGTATCTACATTAATATTATAATATTTTTTTCATTTTGGTTCCTCTCATAAATAAAGATCATTGTGTAAATCTATGACATATGACAATAACATTGAAAACTCATTGTGGGGTAGAGAATATTCCAAGTTTCTAGTACTTTGGGGTAGAGAATATTCCAAGATACTCAAAATCTTCCCTTGGAACAAATTTTGTAAAGATATTTGCAATATGTTCTTTGGTCCCAACATACTCAACTCGAATGTTATTCTCTACAACTTGTTCCCATAGAAAATGAAACTTAATCAGAATGTGCTTTGTCTTGGAGTGCATCACCAAATTCTTTGAGATACTGATGGTGCTTCTATTATCACAATATATCAGAATGGGCTCATCATAATGAACTTGTTGTTGGCAGCCCAACATACTTTTAACTTTTTAAATATCAAATAATAATCTATGTAGCTGCCTAACTGGGGTCATACATTTTTCTATTCTTCATAAGCAATTTTTGAAACAACAAATGCAAGTTTCTGGTTATTCCTAGTTTTTTTGTTTCCATGCTTCATTCATGACTAAAAGCATGAAAACGAAGCATTAAAACTTATGACTGTATTACCACTCTATTTAAAAGTTTATGAAAGGCAAATGGCTCAACATTTTGGTTAATAAACTCTTTTTTCTTTGCTATGAAGTTCATTCTCTTTGTTTCTCTCCTCGAATGTCAAGCATGCTTATGGATTGTTATATGAATCAACAAAGGTCCTTTTAATTTAACCATCAATATATTTTTGTGTGGTTCTTGGTCATACATTCCCTTGTTACTAGACTTTGGTTTATAAGTTTCCTTCTCCTAAAATTTAGAACCTAACCCACCTTGTTGCGCAATCATTTTAAATTTTTTAATGCACCTGGTCGTGGCCTGTACTATGTGGGAGGTGGAAGTATGATCACTGTGAGCCCATCATTTCAAAGCTTAGTCTTGGGTTTTGCAACACCCCTCGCATTCATTTCAAACAATGCCTATCTTTTTGTTGAGAAGCTTCTGCTCATTTTCCATAGATTGTTGATGCGTTTCGGGTCTGGAGTATACCTCTGGTCTATTCTTAGAAACCATCCATACACACTGTGTTTGGGTGTTTTCTTGTCGAATTCCCATGGCCCTGATTGTTAGCATTGAACCCAACGACACTCAGACCTTGCTCCCGTGCGATGATGCAAGGGAGGATCTCAAGGGTCACGACTGGCTTGTTTTCCTTGAGAAATTCCAGTGCTTTAACCTTCAAACCACTCAATAATTCACCCTCTCATTTGATGGATGTCGAGCCAAGGTGGGGGACATTCAACTCGAAGTCACAGAGGACCTTTTAAGTCAAGCAACAGGTCTTCCTGGGAGCTGGAAGAAGTGGTTCAAAAATGCCAAGGTCAGGGAGGTTCTGTGGAGTCTTTTCTTTACATCTTGAAATATCAATGTCTGTGACAAAGGTATGCCAGTGTCCCTATTGAAAACCCGATGGCATGGTTTTATTGCAGTGTTGAAACAATTCATGACGTGTGAAGGCTGTTTTGGTGTTGTCTTTCTATATCACCCGTTTGCTCATGAATTTCATAGGGTTTCCATTAAACATGTCTTATTACCTGTGGATAAGCCTGTATAAAATGGCTAAGAGGTATAAGAAGCAACATTTGGATTCAATCCTTTTCCACCATGGTTTGATAAAAATTATGCTTGCACATCAATTGAAGTTACAGATCGATGTCTGGGATTCGTTCGTAACCCAAAATGGTTTCACTAACTCATATGTTGTAGAGGTTGACAAACCCATGATTGAGGAAACCTTAGTCTATCCCAGAGTGTTCCCTTCATCTACACAGGCCTGTGTTACGACCACCCACAGTAAGCCTTTACCTGACTCAAAAGTTGTTGAGCAGACCCATGAACAAGATGCACAACCTAATGCCTCTACCAAAAATGCAAATAGACCTGTTGGCAAGCCATCTAAGGGTGATAATGATTTAAGTTTTAAAAATAAGAGGGTAGGAAGGCTGATCTTGAGGAAGACATGAAATAAATCAAACCCTCATGTGAGCTCGATCAAGACGATCGAGATCCATGAGAGCTCGGATTCTGAGATTGATAGATTTATGGCCGAAGAAGACCCTCCTTCCTTCTAAACACACCTCAATCAGTCTTACGATTTCATGGATGATATGCCGCCTTGTCTGAAGAATAGTGAAGGGTTTCCAGGTATTAAGTTTGGTGAAAAATCTACAGGCCACATTGGGGACGTTCCGTTACACAACCGTGGGTATTCTCAATCGACCATCACACAGTCACAATGCGAAATGTGTATGTTCTAGATTGAAAAGTATTACACCGATATACCCATTTTACAGTCACAGATAAAATCCCTTACTGATCAGGTTGACCCTTTAATAGATGAAAATCATAGGCTCAAGTCTATTGTTAAGGGACAAAGGAAACACTTGAAAACTACAGGGAACATCATATTAAAAAATGTCGAGACTGCAACAATAGTAATAAATGTTGAGATCATGTGATTTGATTTCATTTTACAGTTAAAAGTAAGATTTCTTTTTATCTTAAAATAGTGTTATATTTTTTTTATTGAATAATTTAGATTTTGTTGTTAAAATAGACTAGTTACAGAATCAACAGATTTTGTAGCTAGTCTATTCTAATTCGAAATTTGGAAAATTGTGGTTAAATGAATATCTAAATTTATTTATTTTATCTTTTCCTTTTAGGATATCTGGGAGTCTATGGTGACCAAGTGATTTGAATCATTTTAGGGGCTTGTTAGCCATATCTATGATCCATTTTTGTATAAACATGAACAAACTTTTTTTTAGCTTTTAAAGATTTAGTGTGATCTGGGGTGGTTATATTCCCCTTTTATTTTTGTAATCAACAAATGATTGTATCTTATTTCATAAGATAAGACAGTTACCTTTCTGAACCCTTTAAAAACTCATATTTTTTTTGTAAATAAATCATCTTGGCCTGGGGCTGAAATATGGACAATTAATTCACAAACTTCAATGGAACATAATGCATATTACAACTTTAGCTTCTTGTGTATGATGTCTTAATTTAAGTTTTGTTTATCTTGACAAGATAATAGTTGTTGATAGCTTTTGTCTTCATTCTTTATTATGAGTCGGGATAATTCATTTATAAATACTGTTCATATGTGATGTTTCAGATATTAAAAATAGTGATCATTCGTTCAATCCAAATGATAAGGTTTTTCTTCAATTTTTTTGAATGATTAAAAGAAGGTTGTTACAGTTAGATTTATCTTGCACGTAATCTCTTGCAATCACAGATATCATAGCTATTATTTTCATCTCTTCATTCTGTCATTAAAATTCAATAGTCAATATATTTTTTTGCATTTATTTCGAACAATTCCAAGGTTCATGCAGGTTTATCTCTTAGACAGGCTAGCTGGACATTCTATAATTATATAGGTGATTGGATGCATGCCGAACAACCCATTAATAGGTTAGTTTATTTCTTTTATCTTTTGTTTGTCTTTGAAACTCTTATGTGCGACCTGGATTTGACCGTTCACATATTTCTGTTTCATAGTATATTCCTTTTGTTTAATCTTAGATAAATAAAGAAAAAACAAAAAATAGTTTATGTGATTTTGTTAAAGCAACAATATTTTCATATATTTTCAAGAGTTTAGATTAAAACTTGCACTTGTATAACATGCACATAAATTAGATAAATAGACCTGTTGTGTAAATATTATTTAAAATAGTTATATAGATACACATGTACATATATATACTAAGTAGTTATTTGTTAGTTTGTTCTTTTTCTTTTATTTGTTTCTTTTAGGACTTTTAGATTGGCCAACGGATCCATTAAACCCATTGGAGCGAGTCATACCAAATGACTTGGGTTATTTAGACAACCTCGGACCAGACTCGTTCTTCCAATTGACGGACGATCATTTTTTCTCGTCAACATCTGTATATCTTTCAAAGTTGTTTTCATCCATAAGACCTGTGTACAACATGTTTCTACTATGATATACTCTGGTTCGACTATAGACAATGATACTAATGACTTCTTATTTCTTAGACAATAGAGAAAACACTCACCCAAGTAGAAATCTTCTCCACTTGTACTTCTTCAATCATCAATGCAACCTTCCCAATATGCATGTGTAGGAAATGATTGATATATCCTTCCTTTTTGGATAGCATAATCCAAACGCTTTTGTACCCTTGAGATATCTAAATATCCTATTTACTTCCAAGACATGTGATTCCTTTGGTGCTGCTTGAAATCACGCCACATGTCCAACTACCTGCATCACATCTGGTCTAGAATTTGTCACATAAAGTAATATTCCAATCATGGAACTATACTACCTATGATATGTAGCCTTTGAATCATTATCTTTACCTAACTTGCAACTGGTTTTCATAGGAATACCGACTATTTTGTAATCTTCCATTCTAAACCTCTTTAGCATTTCTATGATATAATTGGTCTGAGAGATACAAATGCATTGATTTCTTTGACATATCTGAAGACCCAACAAAAAAGATAATTCTCCAAGTAATGACATTTTGAACTCATCATGCATATCCTTTGCAAATTTATGGCTCATCCTTTCATCATCACTACCAAAGATAATATCATCAACATAAACTTCAATTAGAAAAATCTTGTTTCGATTTACCTTGATGTAGAGGTTATTGTCTTTGTTCCCTTCCATGAACCCTTTCTATTGTAAGTGTCTATCCAGTTTGAAATACCATACTCTAGGGGCCCTTTTAATACCATACAAGGCCTTCTTCAACTTGCAAACATAATTTCCATTCTGTGACAACTAAAATCCTTCTGGTTGCTCAATGTAGACTTCTTCCTCTAGATCCCAGTTTAGGAAGGTTGATTTCGTGTCCATATAATACACATTAATATTCTTGGAGCCTGCATAAGCTAGGATCAATGTGATTTCTTCCATTCTATTGAATTGGGAAAAAATTTATTCAAAGACTTTACCTTCAACTTGAGCATATCCTTTACATACCAATCTTGTTGTATTCCTATTAACCTGTCCATCTTTGTTCAATTTGTTTCTAAAGACCCACTTTCTACCAATCACATTTTTGTTCATTTTCCTTAGAACCAGTTTCCAAGTGTCATTCTTCTCTATTTGATCTAACTCTTTATCCATGGATTTGATCGAGAATTCATCTTTGTTCGCTTATTCAAAATGGCTTGGCTCTATTTTTGACAATACTTCCAGGTGAAACTATTCTAGTGAACATATTATTCTTCTCATTTCAACTCCTACATATTTGTTCCCAATAATATAACCTAATGGATGATTCTTCTGTATTCATCTTCTATGTGTCTTTGGAGGTACTTGAATATCTTATTGTTCCTGCTCTTCTTATTCTAACTGCTCTCCTTATTCTTCCTCTTCTTCTACTTCTTCTTCCTTTAATTCTTCTTCGTCAACCTATTCCATTGAATCCTTGCCTTATTATTTTATCCTTCATCCACCTGTCTCATCAAACGTCACATCGATGCTTTCCAAAAACAAATTGATCCTTATATTCAATCATTTGTATTCTTTCCTTGTGCTTGAGTACCCAACATGTATACCTTTGTCAACATAAGATTCAAGCTTTCTGATTTTTCCATATTCTCTTTTAATGTAGCATTTGCTTCCAAAAAATATGAAAGAATTCACATTTGATGGTATTCCTTTCCATAGCTTGTAAGGAGTTTTATCAATGATTTTTCTAATAATTCCTTTGTTTATAATGTGAACTAATTTATGCACTACATGTACCTAAAAGGCTTATGTCAACTTGGAATCCATTAAAATAGTTTGAGACATTTCCTGTACTATCGTGTTCTTCCTTTTGATGGCTCCATATAATAATACCCCAAGGACAAGACCCAATGGTGTTATGAATTGTAAACATGTTTTGTAGGATGGTGAGCCAACCAATTATAAGTTGGTGGGATTATGTGTTAATAGGCCAAAGAGCCTAGGTGTTAAAGGCCAGGACCATGTTTTGTGCATGTAAATATTCACATGATTAATATAAAAAGACCGATGCGTGTAGACTGACCACGATAAAATAGAATGGGGGAATAAGATCCACTAGGATGGGTAAGGGAGAGGGGGATGAGAAGTTGGAAAGAGGGTCTAAGCCTAAGGACTTAAGTCCAAGAGAATAATAATTTATTATTATTATTTCAAAGGTTGTTTAAAAGGATGTGTTTTTATCCTAAGTCCCAGGGAAAGGACATGTGACTTCCAAAGGGAAAGGAATGTGCTTACTTAGAGACAGGTGTCAACTCGTGCACATGAATAATTAAGGGGGAATTATTGTTGTTGCACGGGGGGGGTGGAAGAAATCTCACATGCTCACTCACTCACTCAAGATTTACGCATGCACAGGGGGGGAACTTGCTCATGTAGGGGGGTTCACGCCTAGAGTTTGGCTCATTCTTGCACAAAATTGGATATTCTAGACCAATATGACCTTCCTCCTCACGAGTTCACTCATGCATTGAGAAAGCCGCAACCAACCATTTCTGCCATTGTTGAGCTGTGACCATTTTTCACCTCTGTAAATTACTGAGCCATCCATTTCCCTGCTTGATTTAGCTGTTGTGGTTGAAGAAGTGGGTTGTGAAGCCCATGGTTGAAGAGGTAGGTTGTCAGTCCTATGAGAAACACTCTCTCCAGGTGAGAGAGGTGGTTGTGGATTAAGGAAGCAGGTTGTTAGGCCTGTGAGAAGCTCTCTCTAGGTGAGAGAGTGTGCTGAGGAGGTGAGTTCTCCTAGAAGGAGTCTCGTAGATGCTACAAAGCTTTGATAATTCTGGTCCAGCCTATTGTTGAAGCCCAAGGTAAGGGAGGTGGAGCAGCCAATGGAATGTGTAACAATGAAGGTGTATACTCCTAGGGTGAGACAAGAATGTTGGGAACGAGATTCTATGAGTAGTAGGCATAAGTGGCCCCTAGGAGAGAATCCTTCCTCTTAAACTATACGACTTCCTATTGACATTGCCTAGCCTAGGAATCCCTTTCCCGGTGGAGTTTAGTCCCAGCTTGGGGCTGACCTACTACTGAGAGTGATGAGCAGTGTGGTGTAAGGCTGGGAGGTTCATGGAAGGTTTGCACGCAGCTGGCGGTTTTACTCCAGTTAAAAGATAAGTATCATTTCCATGTTTAATTATATATGTTATGCATGCCTGTGAATTTTGAAATGTTATCATGTATTCCATTGCATGTATGAATTACTGTTAATTCTATTTGAGTCTGTATGGTAGCAGTAAATCTATGTTATTTGTTTTAAATTCATTAAATATGCATGTTATGTATATACTTGTGTTCTGTAGTAGCGTTTCCTAGCAGGGAGGTTGATGGTCGGGTTCATTACGTTTTGGTATCAGAGCCATGGTTTCAACACTAGGCCTAGATGGGCCATGTTAGAGGAAGTTGAAGGAAAAGTTTCAGAAAAGAATTGTTGTCGAAATGGACAAAATTCAATTTCAGAGCCATGGGTTCAAGCATTGAGCCTGGATGGGATGGATAAGTGGTCATGAGAGCCAAGGTTTCAGGTGGAAATTGTGTCAATAGGAACCAATTTCGAACCTCAGAACATTCATGAGTGCCAAGAGGTTACCTTGATCATGTTATGAATCTCAGGAGGTGTAGCGATATTATAAAACCACGATAGATGGGGTTTTGAGCCGCATAATAATGTGGGTCATAGGATTTGTTCGAGAGAAGGAGAACCCATCAAGACCATCAGATATGGTAATGTTGCGAGGCAGTTAGCCGTGGGTTCCTTTGGAAATCCATGGAGTAACGGAGTTTGTCTGTGTCTTGGATCTAAGGAGAAGAGATCGATCATTAGATCAATAAAAAGAGAATACCATAACTTCATAATTCGATGATCGGGATAAGTGGGATGTGCTAATGCACAAACTTCCGAAACCTGAAGTTCTGAAGCAAAAGAGAAAATCGTAATTTCAAATTTCGGATTTTGGGAGACTTAAGGTATGCTGAGGGGAGGACTTCTGAAGTCTAAAGTTTTGAAGAAAAATAGAAGACTTGGTGTGGTCGAATGATGTCTCCAGGGGTGAATGGGCCTTCCTAGACATGCCATGTGCCACCACCTGAGTTGGTGAAATATGTACTATGTGGACCTGAAGGGTAAAGAAGTCCATAAATTCGAAATTCTAGATATTGGAAGGAAGAAAGTGTGAAAAAGTTTGAAACCTGAAGTCCCGAAGCTCCAAAGTTCTGAATTTCTGAAGCTATGATGCCAAAAGTTCCACAGTGTGTGTCAGCCATTGGATACTAGGTAGTTGTGGATTGTTGATCCACCCCACTCCACGATTTCGTAATTCAGAGCTCCAAGAGTTCGTTGTGATGTTCTTTAAAAACTTTTGAAGCCATAGGCCTGAGCTCCTGAGTAAGAACCTATCGAGCTAGAACTAGACCAAAACCCATGGTCGCATGGATTGGGGGCTAATATAAAGGAGTTAGTGCTCGAAGAAAAAAAACAATTTGTTGCAGAACAGAGTAGAACTTGGAATGAAAAGATTTGCGGAGATTCTTGATTGATCGAGAATCACAGAGAATGAAATATAAGCATTTTCTTGAATTATATTGGTTTATGAATACTATGGAATTTGTTAAAGACTGAAGGTTGACAAATTTTGGTTGAATGCACATTGTGTTTGCAGAGTCAATGATTGTCAGAACCAAACCAAATTTCCATAGAGTACAGAGGAATGGAGGAGGAACAAAATGATTCTAGTTCAGAGAATGAAGCTAGAGGAATGTATGTCCATTTGGGAGTTGAAGGATAGAAATCCAATGGGAATGGAGAAGAGATAGATAAGGAAGGAAACATGATGAAAATCGTTGAAAGATTGCAGAAAGATGTCCAACATCACTGAGAAGATAAACAAATATTATGAAAGCCAGGGATAAATAGGGAGAATTAAACCTAAAGTTGATGCGGAGCCTGGAAATGATAGAAAGGAAATTGTATAAGGAGAGTGACTCCAGTAAATAAGGAATTCGCAGGTTCCCTGATGAGAAGATAAAATCAAGGAGTGTTGGTAGACACCGTCATTACTCTCAGGGACACTCCAAGAGGAGGGCACATAGTTGTTAAAGCCCATCTCCTACCAGAAAACAAAGGAGATCTAGAGTGGATGAACTGAAGGGTGAAATGAACAATATTAAGCCTCCTACGTTTGATGGAGAGAACAAGAAGGAGGAAGATGCCGAGACATGGCTTCTTGGCATGAGGAAATATTTCCAACTATAGAATTATTCCTCTCATGCAGAAGGAAGAATTGCAATGTATCAACTGAAAGGAAAGACATCCATGTGGTGGGATCAACTTGTGCAGGTGCAACACATTAAAGAGAAAAATGTTACTTGGGAGGAATTCAGGAAGTATTTTGAAGAGAAATACTTGACTAAGAGATACTATGACAGAAAGATGAAAGATTTCTTTGAACTCAAGCTGGGTAATATGTCCATTGATGAATATGAACGTAGGTTTTTGGAATTGTTGAAATATGTCCCTTTCATAAAAGATGAGATGGTCAAAATTCAAAGGTATCTGAGTGGACTTCCACCTTCCATCAGTGAAAATATCTAGTATGATTATCCTAAAACTATGGAAGAAACCAAATGGAGAGAAAAATGCTTATATGAGCAACAAGGAGAAAAACCCACTTTACAGAAGGCTTGGGAAGACAAGAAGAAATTCAAAATGGATCAGAGGAAGAAGGGAAATAAACCATCCTTTTTCAGAAATATCCCTCAAGGCTAGCCAGGTTTTAGAGAGCCCAGGAAGGCATAAGTAGGTGGACAAATGCCAAGACAACCACCTGTGGAATGTTGGGATTGTAAGGGAAATCATAGGTATATATATTGACCCCACATAAATGACAAAGTGAGATTTGTCCATAATGTTCAACAAGAAAAAACAGTGGAATACATGGGTAGTAGAATACCAAGGATATATGTATCCCTGGACAACAAGAAATATGATTTTCAATCACATATGATTGAAGTTATATAGATCCCAATATGGTGGAAAGTTTGTGTTTTCCAAGAACCAAACATGAAAAATATTGGTTAGTGTAGCTGGCTACCGGAGCCAGGAGGAAGGTTGTTGAGTTGGTTAAGTCATGTCCAGTGGACATGAATGGAATGAGAACAAGGGATGAATTAGACATTTTACCTTTAGGTTCCTATGACTTTCTAATTGGGATGGATTGGTTGGACCAAAACCATTCCATATTAGAATGTCATAGAAAGGCATTCACTTGCCTGGAAGAGAAAGGAAATCAGAGAATAGTCCAAGGAATTTCTAGAGTAGTTGCTATCAGAGAAATATCAGCAATGCAGCTAAATATGTGCTACATGAAAGGATGTTGAATATTTGCAGCTCATATGGAAGAAGCACCTAAGAATAAGGTGTCAAATATTGAAGACCATGCAGTATTAAAAGAATTTTAAGATGTATTCTAGGAGGTACATGGACTACCCCCGAAGAGAGACATTGATTTCTCTATAAAACCGATACCTAGAGCTGCTCCAATGTCAAAACCTCCTTACAGAATGAGTACACCTGATCCAGGGGATCAAATTTTGCTCAAAAATTCAAAGTTCTTGGAATCACTTCAAATCGAATGAGAGCATACGCCTCGTCGTTACGAACCCAACGCAACTTGTTTGGGTTCAAATGAATGTCAGGAGCGAGAGATATCACGTTCTGTTCAAAATGACAAACAGGCAAAAAAAGGGGTGTTGACTATACAGTCCGTACAGACGCTGACATGGCAGGCCGTACAACATGTGGCAGGTCATATGACACATGGCAAGTAGTTATTTGGACAGTTGGCATGTGACTTGGATTGTTTGTAGCAAATGGGTTGGCAACACGTGGCCCAATCAATGGCTGCCACATGTCACATGTATATTGGATTAAAATTATATTGTTGGCCGGAATCGACCCTGCGACCTCTGGGCAGGGGGGAGAGACTTGGGAAGAGCCGCCAACTGGAGCTCCACTGGTTGGTTCTTGTTATACATATGGCAATATATTTATTTATGTTTACATATGTGTATAGTTGGGGTGCGACCGGGCTGGGGCTTAGCCCCAGCCCTTGGTCGCACATTGCGTTAACATATGACCCATTGATATACCATTTGGCACGTGTGCAGTTGCGTTTTGATTTGGTTTCAATGGTTATACAAACGAACCACCACTTGTCCTTTAACCATTGGCTTGTGGAACATGGGCCTATGTTTACACTTGCGCACGGTCTTATGGGTCATACGACCTTGCCCTTGACGGTTAGGGGCTAGGTGCGCTCGTAATTGTCCTACAGTTTGCACGGTTCATGCGGTTGTGTCTGGTGCTAAGTTTTTATGCTTAAATATGTGTGTGGGCTAGGTTGAGCCAACAAGGGTGTGTTTTGTAGATGCAAAGACAACAAGTTTGAAGGGGGACTTCCAGGAAGCCTATCTTCTTCAATTTTTGGCCAAACGAGGTGCCGAAAAAGACCAGCTAGTGGTTTTTGGACATTCTGAATCCATTGGAGCAGTCTATTTGGTATTTTGAGCATTGCAAATCATATTTTTGAGAACTTTGAGCAAATAATACAAATGATCCATTGGAAGCTAGACCAAGAGATGTAGCCCAAGAGAGTGGTGAACTCCTTTATCATTCGTTGTGTTATGTGTTTTTTGTTCACTATTTATTGTTGTTGTTATATGCATCTTTGATGAGTAATTTTCATAAAAGTTGTGTTGCAAATTGATCCATTTTCATTTTAACACATAAAATTTAACTTGCAAATATTTTCAAGAATACAAGTCTTGTTCATTTTTAGATCAAGTTGGTATCAAAGCATAGGTTTTTGAAGACTTGATTATTTGCAAGTGTTTTGTTTTCTGATGCTCACAAGGTTGAAAATCACAAGAGGATAAGGTCAACTTGTAGAGCCAAGTTCTCATCCTTCAAGGAGGAAGCTTATATCATCACCGCAAGTTTCAAGGAGGCATTCACCAAGTATGGCTCATGAAGAGAGTCATGAACATGTTCCAGCAGAAGATGAAGATCTCAGAAAGGCTATCATGGAAATGAGAGAGATGATGAAAATATTGATGGGAAGGAATACAAGGTCGCAAGGTGAAGGTTCCAACCCTTCAAAGCACAAGGGAGACAATGGTGATAAAACTCCAAATGGAAATGGAGTGAATGGTGCTTCTCCACCACCCTCACCTTCATCATCTTCTTCTTCTTCTACCAATTCAAGACCTCTTCCGAATTCTCCAAAGGGACATGGTAAAACTCCTTCAAAAATTCCTTCGTTAAAGCTTGATATTAAATTTGAATTGCTAATGTACAATGGATAAGTAAATGCCGAGAAATTAAATAATTGGATTTGTCAGATTGAGGTGTATTGTAGGATACAAAAAATTCAAGATGATGAAACTAAGATTCAGCCCTCTTCTTTAAGATTGGATAGTGCAACACTCATTTGGTGGGAATCCAAGACTCAGGAGGACATGAAGAAACATGGAAAATTTTTAACCTGTTGGAATGATTTTATTATTGCAATTAAAAGGCAATTTTACCCATTGGCATATATGCAAAAGGCTACTATGGATTGGCAAAATTTTAGACAAGCTAAAGAACAGAATGTGCAAAGCTTTACTCAAGAATTTAGGAGAAGAGCTTTGGTTTTGGGAGTAGATTTGTCTTCTCAAGA
>ML782749.1:607316-637285 GCA_009831015.1 Picea engelmannii | reverse complement strand
TAGATAGAGTTTATTGTTTTCTGCATTATTGTTTTCATGAAAGAGTGTTAGTATTGAATCTCTGTTTGAGAGTAGGGGTCCTGTTCTCTGATTGCAAGACAGTTGTTCTTTCCCAATGCAATGTTATTTTAAAATGTAATCCAAGATTCTTAAATTGAATTGCAATAGGGAGATTGATTTCCTGTGATTTAATTCAGAGCTTCAGTCTACTCCAGCAAGTATAGATAGAATGATTTCTTTACTACAACACTAAGTGCTTTTGGAATTGAGCATATATAGTGCGTGGCTATCTTTGAAACAAAAGACTTCCCTGGGTTGATAATTTATGTTTCACTTGGTTGTTTGAAATTAATTAAGCAATTATAGTGACCAATAGGTACCAGTGGGGGTGCCCCCAATGATTAAGGGGGAACAACAAGATATGACTGTTGGTAAAGGAGAGGAGGGTAATAAGATAGACCTCCATATATAGGAGGATTAGGGTGTACCATACATGGGTGGGGGTTGGATGTATGGATTGTGGTGTGTTGTGGTACCAATCAATCCATTCACTGAGTGAGACATCCCAGGTTCTTCTTGACCAGACGGTACAGGTATCGGGGCGTCAGGTAGTACTGTGTATAAGTATCATGACTATGCATAAATGTGGTCGTACTGTGTATAAGTATCATGACTGTGCATAAATGTGGTCGTACTGTTGAACCTTGTTGATGGCTTCCTCTTTGGTTTGGGGAAAGGTGGATGCCCCATATTTGGCAAGGAGAGAGACAAGTGATATGAGAAACTAATCGAGGCATTGTTCTTTGGTGGTTTCTACTTTGCATAAAATACGTCGTCAACGTTATTCATGAATGTGGTCAATGATATGTGTAGATGAGGCCTATTTAAACTTGGAGAGAAGTTCAAGACCATTGTCATGACGAACTGGTAGTTGAAAGAAGGTAAAAAATGTTTTTTCCAAGGATTAAAATGTCACATGGTGATCCAGGTGCATATCGGTGGCCACCCACCTTTTCCAATTGGCTCAAAACAGTTTTCTGGCAATTTTTGTAATTTACTGTTTTTAGCAGTTTTTTGGGTCCTCAACTTCCCGAGAACTTTTGAGGCCCTAAATGACGTTTTTTGGGAAAACGGGGAGCAACATGGAAATTTCTTCGATATTTCTTACACAAAAACTGTATTCCTTGGATAGATCTTTCTAATGAGTTATTGAGCACCCCAAACATATATCGTATGCAAATGTTATGCCCCCGACAAGTTGACATATCAAGTACCTCCATCAGGGCTTGCAAACCTTTTGGATTTTCATCTTCCGGGGTTAGGGTTTTGGATTTTCCTTATGTTAAAAATTCCCTTAGAGCCTCATTTTAATAATCATCTTCTTGCAAATTTGAGTAGCTATCACATCTCTTCTAAGAGATAAGATGCCACCATTCTAGCGAGTCTTTCACTCTGTATTTTTACAGTCTCTGTACATTTATTTCATTAATAGAAATCCTGTATTAATGTATATATTTGACTCTTGTTATAATTATGATATATATTTTTTATATTTTTGTCTCTCTTGCAATACCTCTGAATAGTTATGTGTTATATCTCCGCTCTCATTTCATGCTGAAAATAATCCAGATTAGTAGTATCAGAGCAGGTTGCTCTTGAATAGTTTTTCAGTGCATGTCCCCGACGAGGTCCGGGTATAGAAAGTTGGGTCTCAATATTGTCTCTCTTGAGGAAAACAACTCTCACACACCCAAGAAACCCTCAATGGTGGAAGAAAAGAAAAATGACAGAGCAGACAATTCTATCAATCTGTTGCTTGAGTAAGCTCTCACGTGACAGAGGAACGAATTGATGGAGAATTTTTCCCACATCCTTCAATGCCTAT
The DNA here is from genome assembly GCA_009831015.1 of Picea engelmannii. NCBI lineage: Eukaryota > Viridiplantae > Streptophyta > Pinopsida > Pinales > Pinaceae > Picea > Picea engelmannii. Next base: position 635,400 of record ML782749.1, on the reverse strand, counting down.
TGATAGCATCAATCACATCTTCATCAAGTGACCACTTTGGAGGAACCTTTCCTTTTAAGGTACAGGTCAATTTTGATATTCCTATATTTGAAGGTCAGATAGATGCGGATGCCCTAGATAAATGGTTAAATCTATTAGAAGGTTATTTCTCTGTTCATAATTTTTCTGACATGGAAAATATCACCTTTGTACTCCTTAAATATCTCCCCCATGTCAACCATTAGTGGGAAACTTATTGGGAGTGAAGTTCCAGAGAGGATTCTGGAATATATGGGGCTGAGCCCACTTGGTATTTTTTTGTGGATGTTGTAAAGGAACAATATTACCCTATTGGAAACTATGAGGACCAATACATGAGATGGAACACACTGTGGAAAGAGAGGGACCAAGAAGTTTTGGAGGTCACCAATACCTTCCATACCTTGTGCAACAAGCTAGGTATCAAAGACTCTGAACAACATTTGGTTCTGAAATACCGTGGGGCTCTACACAGATACATCCAAACATAAATGGATTTTTTGGACATCTCATCACTCGGTTCTGCTTATCGATATGTTGTTAAAATCGAGAAGAAAGTTAAGCACCAAAACAAATGGGAGCTCAGTTCTATAAATTCACAACAACCATAGTATGAGAAATACAACCCTAAGAAACAGTCTCCTGAAAACTAGTCCAAGCCATAGGAAAATAAGGGTCACGGAAAGATGAAGAAGGACACTGGAAAATGGTGTGATTTCCACAAAATCCCCTGACACAACACTGATGAATTTCTCTCAAAACATTCATTGGTGTTCGATATCAAAGACAAGGATCCGAACCCTGATTCAAAATCTAATTCTGAAAATACTAGTAAAAGGAAGATGATCGATGCAGACCCCACTGCTATTGTCACGACCAAAAAAATTCAACCATAAGAACCAACAGATCTTGAAGAGGGGGAGCATCATTTTCATTCACATATGTGGGTGAATGGGACCCCACATCATTTTATTGTTGATAGCAGAAGCCATAAAAACCTCATCTCAACAGAGGTCGTCAAACATTGGGATTGTCGACAACACCACACCCACAACCATACAACATTGGGTGTCTTCGCCAGGGACGCAATATTCATGTCATCCAGCGGTGTCGATTATCATACCACATCCAATGCTTCAAGGATGAGGTATTATGTTATGTTTCCCCACTGGATGTCTTTGATGTTCTCTTGGGCCAGTCATATATGTGGAAATGCCATGTTGTTTATGAGTCTGCACCCCGCAGTGTCATTTTTTATCTGGGGGGTCATCTCTACAGAATACCAGAAGTAGTTCCAAATATTGTCCCATCTAAACAATGCCTCAAGGTAGTATCTCATACTAAAAAATTCAACTTCTTCACAATTTGTTCAAAAGGTGAAGAGAAGGATACTGCAACCACTACAACCTCGACCCAAGCACCTTCTATCTAACAAAAGCAGGTCGACAAAGTTATAGAAAAGAACAAAGATTCCTTTTGCACATTTTCCTCTCATGTATCTTGACTTGTTGAATGGCCTCAACCTCAACAGGTTCGTGATAGACTTCCACAAACTGAGCAACGAGACGTCTCCAGCAAGGCAAGCAACTCACCAAGATTCAGATTCATCAAACGCTTTTTCCTCTCCCCTGGGCACTCAATGCAATGGAGACTATTTCTTCCTAAGGAGGTAGTATTGATCCAAGTGGATATTGGTGTCCACCCACCTTTTCCAACTAGCTCAAAAAAAAACTCTAGCAATTTTGGTAATTTACTATTTTTAGCGGTTTTTCGGGTCCTCAACTTCTGAAGTTGTTTTGAGGCCTTAAACGACGTTTTTTGGGAAAATGGGGAGCAACATGAAGTTCTTTCGATGTTGCTCACAAAAAAATTGTATTGCTTGGTATAGATCTTTCTAACAAGGTATCGATCACTCCAAATGAAGATCATATGCAAAAGTTATGCCCCCAGGAAGTTGATGTATCAACTACCTCCGTCAAGGCCCGCAAACCTTTTGGATTTTCATCTTCCGGGGTTAGGGTTTTGGATTTTCCTTATGTTAAAAAGGCCCTTAGAGACTCATTGTAATAATCATATTCTTGCGAATGTGAGTAGCCATCACATCTCTTCTCAGAGATAAGTTGCCACCATTTTAGATAGTCTTTCACTTTGTATTTTTACAGTCTCTGTACATTTATTTCATTAATAGAAATTGTGTATTACTGTATATCTGTGACTCTTGTTATATTTACGATATATCTATGTTATATTTTTGTCTCTCTTGCAATACCTCTGAATATTTTTGTGTTATATTGCCTCTCTCGTTTCGTGCCAAAAATAATCTGGATCACGTGGGACCCTGATTTTTTGTCAACATACCATTTGGCTGATGGACCTATGAGTGTGCGCTGAAATAACCTTAAATGGATGTAGTCATCCATGATGTTTTTTGTAGAGAACCATAAGTGGAAGGTCATGATATGGTTGGCGGGATCTTCTCCCACATTTCCTTCAAACTGGGGAATGTTTGAAGGTAGTTTTGTAGGCATAACAACCCATGTGGGGTCATGCAATATAGGTTCATTTGTGAGTTTACTCAAATCAGGTATGTTGAGGGATGCCAAATATATCATGTGGAGTGATGGTGGAGGATTAGTTCCAGACTTTGTATGAGTAGGTTGTGTACCTGACCCTTAAGGGGGGTTTGGTGGGGTTGTACTTCCCCCTCGAGAAGAATTCCCCCCCCCCCGCTTCCTTCTAAAGGAGAGATAGTGAATGGTTTTCCTTGGGAATTGGACCCACGTAAAGTGGAACCAAGAAAAGATGATCCCAATATAGTGGCTCTCATAGGGGTGTGAGAGGGTTGAGCCGATTAGTTGGCGAGACTAAGAGATCCTCCTAGAATAGGAGGGAGATTTTGCAAGCATCTAGATCGATGGGGATTCCATGGGTCCCATATGATGTCTGACTAGCAAAGTGAATGTGTGAAAATCATGATGAGAGAAATAAATGAACAAGAGACTTGTATATTTTGAACCTTCACAATATATCTCACAATCGCATGTAATCACAAGAGCATCATACATAAATCAAATTGAAAAGAAGCATACATGTGGGTAGGTGGATTTTGTCCGCATGGGAGAACAAAGAAAACAAATGCTCGTTTCATGTAGAGATGTAATGTCCTTCCTCTCAAATTGCACTGAACCTTCCAATAGCACTCAACAATGGGTTATGAAGCCACCGGAAGAGGAACTAGTGAAGGATGAAACAATCCGTTATAATGAGGGGTAGAGGGTGCATCTCCTGAAAGAGCTGGAGATATTTCCCAATAGCCACACAAAATCCAATAAAGGTGCAATTGCATCCTACAATTTCCACCTAGGTAGATTTCCTAAAATTTGGTCACTAGGTACCTCGGTCAAAGTGAAACGTTTAGATTTGTCGGCCTCAGAAATGGGTCACGAGATGGATCCCTTCTAAGAGGTGGGTGCCTCAAGGAGAGACGCATAGAACAAATGGACCTCAGCCTTTGACCCTTCATGGGTATCTCCCTACCTTATGGTGTTAGGAACACTTTACTTGGAGGATGTTAAAGTTCCCTATATGTCAACTTCTAATGTTTGAAGATGTGAGAACCAGATAACGGGGTGTTATTTGGATGCCTACCTAGACTAAAATATTTCTTTCAACACCTCTTTTGGAGGAAAACTTAGTGAGTTTTTAGAAAAAAAATAGATGTGGTTGGTTGAGAGATTAGGGGTGTGAAACAATCTCATTTGAATTAAGTGGATGTGGATAACTTCTTCAAGAAATAGTGGGACATTTCAGAATCCCTTTGGAGGAGACCTACTTCAACATCCACAATTCGAGATGAAATTATGTGAGTGAGGAGTGACTTTGTGTGTGAGCAAGTGATAAAATGTGTCAAATTTTTAATAAGTTAGGTGTCACCTTGCAACATGTGGACTTCATGTGGTGCTTACAAATCTTGATTACATATCTTACTAGATACCATTGGTACAACCTTGCAAAATGTTAAAGTCCCTAAAGAACTAGCATGTGGACATGTGGGTCCTTACCAATCCTTTAAACTCCCTAATGTTATTTAATCTATGAAAGTCTCAAAAAACTATCCTAGATTGCAAGCATGTGGGATTTTATTGGCCCGTTACAATAATCTTTAAAATCCTCTAGTGATGTAAACTAAGAAAGTAGCTTCAAAAACTATCCTAACTTTGCAACATGTGGGCATGTATGAGCCCTTACAAATTTAATATGTTTTGAAAAAGAAACTAAGAGGAGTCCTAGGAGGGATTTGTCCTCTCCTAAAGATTTTGTTTTAAGGGACATGTATCTTCCCTCAATCATTTTTTCTGATTCTCAAGATCGCTCTATGGTGCGAGAGAAGAGCATACTCAATGATTGAAGTTTTATTTTTGGTCTCAATGCAAGTGTTTATACACATGATAGTAACGTATCTAAACTTATTTTTTACAATCAAAACAAGCCATCCATGTGGCAAATAAAATAAAAAGAGGAGAAATATGGTTCTTGTTAACCCCCTAAGTGCCTATGTTTTGACTAACCCTTCATGTGGAGAGGGGATCTAAGTGTGGTGCATTTACAAATTGCAAAAAAGAAAGATTTGAAGGCTAGGGGCCTTCAAAAATAAAATAAAAAATCTTACAATTTCAAGACTCTGGACAGATGCATGGGTTACAGTTCATACAGAGGCACAGTGGGTGCACAATTCACAAAGAATCGAGGACCTTTGGGTGCATTGTGCACATAATGCACAGAGAACAAAGAAATTGTGGGTGTGCAATGCTCAGAATGTGGGTTTGTGGTCCAAAATACTTGCGCACGTTCTGATACGTGTCAGGGGGGGGGATTTTAAGTGAAATTATCCTTTTCCAACTCCAAAATAATCTATTTTTAGGTAATGCTATGCCGTTTATGATCCTTGCAAGGAAAATGAGTAAAAAAGAAGTGATCAAACAACCCAAATAGGGAGGAAATTGATACCTTTTCCTCAGCATGGTCGCCAATCTTTTGTGTCCCTTTCATCGCTTGCATAAGAAAAATAAGGGCACTTGCATGAAATAAAAAAAAAACTAAGATAACAAAAATTAAATAAACAAAACTAACATGCATAAGGAAATTAGAACAAAAATCAATCAAACGAATGACCAATAATCATGCCACCAATGGAGAAGTATATTAGTGGGAAAACACCACAGAAAAAAGGGGGCTTAGGGATCCCCTCTTCCTCCTTGAGAGGGATCTTGAGTCCCCTATGTGAGAGCTCTTCTTACAAATGACAAACTAGAAATAAAATTGTGAAGAAATCCAAGCTTATTCCCTCAAGAGGTGAGATGAATAGCTTAATGAGATGATGCTAATATGCTCCAAGAAGAAAAGAGGTTTCTTGTAGGAGAAAAGAGACAGCATTACAATACAATGAGATTCTTGAGTTCTAAGTGCACCCATGAAATCATTTTATAGGTTGAATTTGAGGTAATATCCAACCATTCTTTAGTGTGAACAAGGGGCCCTTTAGGGCACCCTTAGGTCTTTCACCAGCCCTCCACTTGGATTCAGCTCAGATTTGAGGGTGAAATCAAGTTGGGAGTTGGTCCATAAGTGGGTGGGGGGGAGAAAAGAACAATAAATTCATCATTCACAGGTGTGCGCGGCTTCTCTTGTACACAATAGCGCATATGGCGCATTGTGTGCTCCATGGGCTTCTTTGGCCCATGCACTGTGCACACGCTTCTTTTAGTGTTTTAGTGCATGTCAATGTTTTGACCAATTGTATAGTTTTTTCCACTTGGAAAATTCTTTCTTGGTGTTGCAGGTGTATTAATAGGTGTTTGGAGATGTTGTATTCCTGTAACCATTTGTGGATGAAATTTCACTGATAAAACTAGGCTAACATCACAACAACATCAACACGAGGTTGGAAATATTTAGCATTATGCTGTCATCAAAAGAACATCAACACAAAGCTGAAAATCTTCAAAACTAGCTTGGAATCAAATCATGAGACTAGCATCACAACAACATCAAAACGAAGCTGGAAATATTCAGCACTAGGCTAGCATCACAACACGAGGATGGCATCACAACAACATCAACACAAAGCTGAAAATATTCATCACTAGGCTGGAATCAACACAACTCCCCCTTTTGAGGGAGGTCCTTTCATACTACACCAATATTATCTCAAAAGTGATCAAACTTTACATGATATAGAGGCTTGGTCAATGCATCAACAACTTGTTCATTCGTGCTAACATATTGGATATTTATTGCTCCTCTCTACAACATATCATGAATGAAGTGATAACGGATGTCTATTTTATTTGACTCATCATGGAAAACATCATCTCCATACAAATATGATTATCACATAGGATCACAGTGGCTATCATCTCCAGATCAAATAGATCTGTCAACGACAACTGAAGCCATACAACTTCACAACTAGTGGAACATGCAACAATGTATTATGCTTCTTCCGTGCTTGGAGCAATGCTGAATTGCTCCCTACTCTTCCATGAAGTCATGGCTGACCTTAGATTGAAACAACATCCTTAAGTTCTCTTTCTATTAGAAACACTTCCATCTCAATTTGAATCAGTATAACCATACAATCTGAAGTCATGATCTCCATTATAACTGAGACCAAAGTCCCACATACCCTTAAGGTATCTCATCACATGTTTTTCATCATCAATATGAATACGTCTGGGTTCTACCAGATACTGACTCAAGGAAAAACATGTATCTGGCTTGGTATTCATCAGATACATCACCAAACCAATAATTTGTCTGTATAGAGTAGCATCAACCAACTTTGACAAGGTATCTACTAGGAGCTTGAACTTCGTTTCCATGGGTGTGTACATGGATTTACATTTCAACATGTCAAAACTCTTCATTATTTCAACTGCATACTTCCCCTGGGTAATGAAGACATTTTCTAGGTTCTGCCAAACTTCAAGACCTAAGAGAATATGCATTAGGTCTTTCATCAAAATCTGTAGTGAGCTTCTTTTGCATTATGAGATCATATTTTCTTCATATTGTCAAGAATACATCATCTACATATACTAGCAACATCACCGTCTCATCATTTATAACCTTGAGGTTAAGATTAGAATCAACTTTATTCTTGGTAAATCCCAAGGTCGTTAGGAAATTGTCAATTCTTCCAAATCAAGCTCTAGGAGCTTTCTTCAACCTATACATATCCTTCTTCAACCTGCAGACCTGAGTCTTTTCTGTTTTCATTTTCAAATAAAATTTTCACATTACATTGTACCAATCTGGTACACTTGCTTAGCTACAACTCAGTCTGCACAATCATGTGTTGGCTCTATGTGCTCTCTACAAATCACTATATGTCTCACTACTTGAGATTATGTTCTGTTCACTTTCTGCAACTCTTCCTTCTAGAATTGGGACTCTACACCTGTAACTGCTCTGAGGCTAAGAATGAGTGCTTCATCCTTACTATGGCTATTGAAATCTGTGAGTAACTCCTCTTATTCTATCACGACGACAACTTCATATGAAACTAATACTGAAGGTATCTCCTCTTCTTCCATGGAGGTAAATCTATCTTTTATCGTAGAAAAGTATCCATGACCCAACTAATGTAATCCACCAAATGCCAATAAATTTTAAATATGGGGATTGATCCCCTTGCATATCATACTATATATGAATCATGGTTGTTCTAGTTGTTTTCATAAATACTGGATCTATACTGGATCTATTTCTTCAATTTCTGGAGTAAGTGTCTTTTCATAGTCTTCTCCCACTTGCTAGGAGAATCCTCTAAACACACATCAAGCTTTGTATATCTGCAACATGCTTGATCTGTGTAGATCAATCTTGGAAGTCAATATCGATGTCTCTTCTAGTCTGACGAAAGAATCCATATCCTAGTCTTTTTGACTGGATTCCTTCTCTGTTAATGAAACAAGGGAATCTTCTAGGAGATTTCATATTTCCTCTAAAGATAGGCTCTATTCTTCTCATGGAATATGTCTCCTAGTCCTAGGATATGTCTCTTCATCTGATCCTTTCTGAGATCAAGATTACTCTCGATTTATTCTGAGTCTAAAAGGACTTCATCATCTCTTACAGGGTATACTTGGTGTTGAATACCAAGTCTAAATATGAAAGGTTGAGTCATACCTCAAACGAGTTCTACTTCCCATCAAGGTGGCTTCATTCCCCTTTGACTGAGTCTTCTGTGAGTTCAAATGTTTGGTCATCTTTGGAGCCTTCTGCTCCTTACAATCAATCTCCATATGAGATACTCTAGATATCAAAAGATAGCTTCTTCTTCATCTTCTTTGGTACATGAATGTATATGGTCATGTACATAGTCTACTTCATGTCTCATTTAATTTGTTTCCTTCTGCAACCTTCACTATATCTTATTTAGGGTTATTACATGTGACCTGAAACAAGGTCAACAAAACAACAAGAAAGAATAATACTCTTTTGATAATAGTAATAAAACAATATCACGAATAATCATTGCAGTAGCTCCTTTAGAGATATCACTTGTCACATGTTTGAAACAAAGATCAAAAGTAATAAATAAAATATGAAATGAGATCAACAATCTTCTAGTGTTTGTGATCAAACATTCCTCCATGGTAACTTGGAACCAACACAATAAGTTTCTCCTAGAGGATATGTTAGTTGTATCTGGTAAATGATTACATTAAGCATTTATCTTAATATGCTCACATGCTACCAAGTATAATACTTTTCAAAGAATGCTACCTCAACTATAGTGTTTACTTGTAAAGGGGTAGTTATCAACTTTTTATGTGAAACTTTGAATGTTATCAACTTAATTAATCAAATCTAGAACCTGGAGTATTGTCCTCAAGAATGAGTGTGTTGCTTTTCTTCCAAGTCCCCTTCACTCAATATGACAAGTGATTTCTTCAACCTGTCTTTTGTACTAAGACAATATGCTATCTTGATAGAAGGTTGGGTTAGAAAATAAACTCTATGAACTCAACTTTAATCCATCTAATACCCTGAATTTAATTTTGACCAAAGGTTACTATGATGGTCATAAATTTAACATGCAACCTAGATCAAAATAATGTCATAACAAATGGATGCATATCAGAATTATCAAACCTGGGTTGCATTATGCCTTTGAATGTGTTGGATCTTGATATCCTTCTGGATCTATGGAAAGAGATCCCTTCTCCTATAAATACCCTTTAAATATTAATGGTTTAAACATATGTGAGTGCATAACTTTGATAACATTTGCAGGTAGTGGAACCATCTTGTAGCAGTGGTAATAATTACCAAAAAATTCAAGGGTGAGTGAAAATGGTACTGCAGTTGATATCTCAACTGATACTGCAACTACAATTGATACTACAACTGATTCTACAACTGCAACTGCAACTTAGGGTTTTATGAGGAAACCTTAATTTTTCAAACTTAAAATTTTGAAATTTTGATCCAGGGGCTAGATGCGCTGAGCTGAGGCGAGTAAGATGGTGCATTCATATTTCTAAAAATTAAAATTTTAACCTTGAACTGAGCTTATGAAAATATGGACTAGTACTTCTGGTACTCATTCTAGTTTCCTTGTTTTCTAGTACTTTTGGTTTTCTAGTTTTCTAGTATTTTGGTTTTCTGGTACCAGTGAAAACTAGGCTTTCACTTTCCAAGAATTCTATCCACTAAAATGGTGTGCTCAAGATTCCAAAATATGCACTAGGTTAGGGTGCACTTTTCTAGATAGTTTTTATGCAAAAATTCCTCTGCAACAAAAGCCCTAATTTTCTTGTACAACAATAGTGACGATTTTCTTTATCCAGTAAAAGATGCTCTCTTCATCTTAGCTATGATACCATTTTAAGGTTTATTCTATTATTAGTTTTTTTTTAAATTTACTAGATAACAATATCATACGTAGGATCACTAAGAGAAACACAATCACAAGATACACAACATTTATCCTAGGAAACCCTCATGGGGAAGAAAACCCACCAAAAAATTCCTTAACATAGATAGCCAATACAACGCCAAAACAATAAAACAAACACTATAGAATATCCAAAACTAAGCAATGAGCCTCCCTCTCCTCCTTCTTTTGACAACTGGTAACTGCAGCTTCCTTCAAAATTGCGCAATAGATGAGTGAGATGAGTGAGTGAACAAATGAGACATTGGATTCCTTTATTTATAAAAACTGGTAGGTGCTGAAAAGGTGTCTCTTCACTAGGAAGGGCCGACTTGTCTTCTTAGTGGTTAAAACCACTTTAATTAGCCTAGGGGCCGAATTCTAAATTTTAAGAGGCTTATTATCTGAAATTGTCTCTTTTTCAAGGCGTTGAGTACTTTTTCTGAGGTTTTTCTATGCTATATTGATATTTGGTTCTTAACATTGATGATGGAAGCAATTTGGTGTGTCAGTCAAATTTGAGTCCAGAAACCCTCCCATATCGTTAAGGCATGCGAATAGTCTATCCAAGTCAAATTTCAATGCATACAGATACAGTTTGAAAACATTTCAATGTTGGCCCCATTCAGATGTCATGGTTGCACGCCTCTAGTATCTTGATGGTGTTGATTAAGAAATCAATGAAATAGAGGGGTTTTTCATCACAAATATGACGTAGATACATTTTATATACATTAATGTAGAACCTAAAAGAAAAATCAAGAAAGACTGATGAAAGCCTAAAATTTGTGTCAACCAAATTGGGTACTTTGAAAGAAAATTAGGGTTTATGGTTTACATGATGAATTGATGAAGGAATAAATTTGGTGTGTCACTCAAATTTGAGTCTAGAAACCATCCCATATCATTAAGGAATGCCAATAGTCTATCCATGACAAATTTTAGTGCATAGAGAAATTGTTTGAAAAAATTTCAACGTTGGCCCCATTCACAGGTCCCTGTTGTCGGTGTCTAGTCCTATTACATTTTTCGTTCCTCGTTCCTTGTTCCTCATTCCTCATTCCTTGTTACTCATTAATCTATCCTCGTTCCCTGCCCATGGTGTAGTCCCCAAGATCAATTAATTTTGTACAAAACATACTAATGGCATAAAATGTCCCACACAAGGACCAAATTAATATCCGCTACATAAGTCTTTTGTCTTTTTTCAATGACTATGTAACAAATCTCAATTCTAAGAAGATTCAAATAGGACCTAAGAACCTTAATTTATTTCCTTAACCATGGGCTACATAACACTATCATTCAATAGTAAAATTGTTACATTTCATTGTAAGGCATCATGTGTATTGAGGGCTTCATCCACCATATCCACAAAGGAAACATACCAAGAATATTTGTCTTATGAACAAGATATGGTACTATCCATTTTGAGCTTTGGCATAGAGATTGTTATTATAGAATACACTACATTGCACCATAATATAATCCCTACACTCCTTGAAAACCATGTAACACCATTTAAATTAGACACAATATTATTGTGACGAATTAGCTATACTATCGACAAACTTTTTTCGTCAATAGTATAGCAAATTTGTCGCAAGATCATTTACATTTGTCTCTCTTGCGATGATATCAAATGATTCTTGGATTCACTTCATATTTGGTTTATCAACTTGAAATCTCAAATTGATACCTTTCAAGCTAGCTAGACCATTAGTCAAATACAAATATGAAATTTGGAATCATTAACATATCTACTAGAACATATGAAAAATATATGCTACATAAGTCTTTTGTCTTTTTTCAACGACTATGTAACGAAGCTCAATTCTAAGAAGATTAAAATAGGTAACAATATTGATGAAATCTTATACAATCATGATGGTATAAAAATGAAAGATCTTCTCTTGGTTTCAAGAATAATTTATCCTCTACTGAGCAAGGCTTCAAACTCATACCTATTGGGAGACTATATAAACAAATAAGTATGGTGAAAAAAGAGGTAGTTGAATTTGTTGAAGTATATATATATATTTATATATAATGGATTGAATGAAGGTTCATTCTATCCGGTTGGTTCTTGTTTACAAGATGGGTATTGTATGAGGATTGGATTCCTCACATCTAAGTTGGATCTAAGATCAACAAGCTAGGACATGTTATGAGGGTTGGATTCCTCAATTTCTTATTTGGATCTGAGAACTACAAGTTGGGTCTTGTAACGGAGAGTTAGGTCTCTCATAATTTTTTGAAGATGCAGATTGATCTTATGTATTCATTCCAGTTAAATAATTAAATAAAATATTTATTCTTTTGTATATTGGTTGAGAAATTGAAATAAATATATGTTGTTCAATTAATTTATGAATAGTGGAAAATTGTCCAAAGTTTTGTGACACTGATTCAACTCCTCCCCCCCCCAAGTCTCAAGTTTACATTTCAACACAAGTATCTCATCATAGAATGATTTGTGTACATTTTAAAATGTGAACCCAGTAGATAATTTATAAACTTCTACAATCCATACACCATTACCAATCCTTCACGTTCTATAGTAGTATAATTTTGGTCCATAGTTGACAATTTCCCACTGGAATATGAAATGGGGTCATCTAAATCTCCTTCTCCTGGTTGTGTTAGAACTGCGCTTAATGCTGTAGATGACACATCCACGTGAACATGGAATTCTTTCTTCCAATCTGGAAATACCAAAATTGTTGCGGTAACTAACTTCTACTTCAAATTATCCAAACTCTTTTGACATTCCTCATTCCATTGAAATTTCACTTCCTTATTCAACAACTTTTCCAATGGAACTATGATTTTTGCATAACCCCTAATAAACTTTATGTAGTACCCTGTATGACCCAATGTTGCTCGTAACTGTCACACTCAAGTAGGCGGTGGAAAATCAATAATTACAACAATCTTCGAATGATCAACCAACGATCCTTGTTTACATACTACATGGCCTAAAGAAAGACCAAACAATGCACATAAGATGAAATTATTTAAGTATAAAGATATATACAATTTTCTACATATTTCCAACATTAAGCACAGAGTTTCAACATGGTATTTCAAAAAACTAAACATTGTCCAATCATCCAAGTATACTTCTAGGAACATATGAATAAACTCTTTAAACACTTCTAGAACCAGTCTAGAGAATAGTGTTGGAGCATTCTTTAGTCCAAAAAGAATAAGTGTATACTCATAACATCTTGATTATGTCGCAAATGCAGTCCTATGTCTATCTTCCTTTGCAATCTTAATTTGATGATACCCTGAAAATCCATGAGTGAATGAGTAGGATTCTTGTCCTCCTACATTCTCTAAGACTTCATCTATAAATGGAGTAGGAAATGGATCATGTAAGAAAGCACCATTCATTTTACTTAAATCCAAAAATTATGATTCCTCATGTCTTCTTATCATAAACCACCATTATAATAATCCATTATGACTCTACGACAGGTTAAATAATTCCTCCTTCCAACATCGTGTCTATCTCTTCTTTCACCTTCTTCTTATATACCAGGTTCAATAAATATGGTCTAGGCTTCACAGGATTAGCATCTGGCTTCAAAGGGATCTTTACCACTCCTATCTCCCCAACAATTCCTTTCATCTCTAAAAATGTAGTTGAGAAAAAATCTTGATATTCACACATTAAATCAAATATATTTTCAACAACTTCTTTATTAAAGTAGTGTCCTATTTTCACAAACTTGGGATTATCCTATGTACCGATATTCACTTTGCACGTTCTCAGTGTATTTGCATAGATGACAAACTCAAGATCATGACCCTTTGTTGCGTGCTCTCCTTCGGCTTCTAGTATTTCCAAGTTTCATATATATTCATTCTCTTTGTCTTCTCCAATGACATCATAACATTCCAAAACATCTCGAACCATCGTAAAATATCTATGCATGCTACATTCGGGTGATAGTTCTATTGAGTCTTTTGATGTGAAAATATTATCCTTGATCACCTATAGAGTTGTTTCTACTGAATGGGAATCATCTTCAAAACTAAAAGTAACCTTGAAGTTGTGATACAACTTTTCCCAATCTGTTCCTTCTCTAGTAACTTCCAATTCTAAATACTAGTTCTTTGGAATTGTATCTAGAGTGTGTATAGACAAGTGATTCCATTCTTGCTTCGATATTGATCTCCATGTAGCAATGTATTGTGTAAAATGCTCTGTACGAAAAATCAAACCAGTATAATTCTATGCAATATATTCTTTTCCTACTCCAAATATGACCTGTAACAATATTTTGCATTGCTACCAATCCTCTATTCTATCCTTATGTGTAGCCCACCATCTTGTGGAAGTTTCTTTCAGCATGACATCTAAAGCTAACCATCTTTGCTAATATGGTATATGCAGTTTAAATTCATTTATAAAATATTCTATGGTTGTTATTCCATCATACTTTAGGGTATCACATACCTCCGTTCCAATCCATCGTAACATGTTGGTAATATGAGAACATGTTCTTTTTGATACTTCATGTAATCTTTGTTGCTAATGCTCCAATGCTTCTTCTGAATTCGATGCACTAGAACTAATAATTTGCCAACTAAGTGCACCATATGCAGTAGGGTTAACATATTGATCCACCTTCATAGTAACATTATAAAGGATATTGAGCTATTTCCCCTTTTTCGGTTCCACATATCATCTCTTATGTGTGGAATCCAATGGCATAGTAACTTTTCAATCTCCTGCTTCAAAGACCATTTGTCTCTTCCTCAAATTAATCAGGGTCTAGTTATCAAAATCCCAATCAATAAGTAGTAATGTTGGATAAGGCCTACTACCATCTACTATATCGATTAATTTGAAGTCATCTAAGTTGCACACTCCATCAATGTTAACATTTACCCCTAAAAACCTTATCATCAGAACAATCTTATGTTGATTTTCCAACCTCAGCTGAATAGGTGACCAAATTAACTTTGGTTTTGTCATGGACTCCTAGGTTTTCTTCAGAAGGACATTCACATATGATCCCAGGTATAAAATGATATTATCCATTTCATAATCTCCTATATGCACATTAAGTAAAAATTCCCTATTTTTCCCTCTCTTGTGATGTACTTGGTTAAATACTCGTTGTATAATAAGTTTTTCCTTATCTTGCACTCATTGATCAATTATTCTGCAGAGTGTGTTTAACATAGTCTCATCCTTCATTATTTCTAAATAACTCTTCAAGAAACTTCTTAGTGTACTTACCTTCTCAACTTGCCTTTCTGAATGGTCATATATTGGAGGCATATCATATATAGGTGGCCTATCATACACCGATGGAACAATCAAATTCAATACTATCCATTCTATATCCAACAATTCTTTCCTTGTTTTTTGGTACATGTATTTCTCCTTTCTATGATAAAAAAATGAAGGAGGCTCTACTGCTTTCCTTACCCATTCCTAAATCTTCTTTCCTTTATTTGTTGAATCATCTTCTTTTCTCTCTCCTTGATCCAAAAAGGATCCAGAGAAGGATAAGAACAACTCATAACTCACAAAGGGAACTCAGAATGCTCAGAATGGCTTCAATAGACAACAAAAGGGAAAAAATGAAAAGTTCCCAAAACTTAGTAAAAATGGCATGATCATGAAGAGCATGATGGAAGCATTCTAACGGTGCAAACGACTCATCAAACAGAGTTATGGATCAAAACATATAAGCAGTCAATGTTTTGGTCAACTTAGCCCAGTCAGGAGGGACGAGTCAACATCCATACTACTAATGTCCGCATCAGTACAGATGATGTCATCATCCATACAACATACATGGAAATATTAGAGGGAGACACATTTCATGATGATGTCATCATGGTGTCAACATTCCACGTGGAAGCACCAGGGGCTGCCACGTGTCTCCCACCAATAGGATTTTCAGGGCACCATGTGGACTGGTAAAAAAGTGCCATGTGGCACCCCTAGGTGATTCCATGTGGCACCACCTAAAAGGAACCACGTGTCCTAAGGTGACATGGAGGTGACTTCAGCGTTCAGGTGGGTCAATGAGTGGATTCTGCATGGCCCAATAGGAGGGTGCCACATGGCACCCCCAAAATGTCCAAGGAGGGCCCATGACCAAAATTTTTAAAAATATATAAATAGAAGGACCCCACCAAATATGGTGAAGGTCTCACCATATATGGCACACCCACCATAATTTATGTCATATATGCCAACCAACCGCCACTTTAGTTGCCACTCCACCATATTTAGTAGCACACCAACTGTATAACACATGTCCCACCAAAATCTCCACTAAATATAACCGACCACCGAAAATTGTTATAACAATGTGTATTAAAAGGGGATTCCATGGGATTTTATCTGAGGACCTCCGCCTAAACCTCCACCAACCTACGCCTTATAATAGCATAAACCCACCAATGCGCCAAACCACATATTTATTGCATAACCTCCCACAAACCTTATATAAAGGGGTTCTGCTAGTGTACATAAGAGAGAAGAGGGTGAGATTTTCGAGATTGGGCATGATTTTCAAGAATTGGAATGGATTTCGAGATATCCCAATCATTTATTTCAGAGGTAGTGGAACGAAAACTGAGGGAGGGATGTCTTTTGGGCTAAAAAGTGTTAGACTCGGATCAAGGTGTGGAGACAGTCATTTTTAGGTAAAAAGACGCCACAAAAACAATGGTGGTGTTAGTATTATGATCTGAGAAAATTGTTTATAGATTAACTCTATAATTAGGTATACTTATGTATTTTTTCCAATTTTTTTGTGGAGTTAATAAAAATACCTACCCATTTGAGAGCAAGATGCAAAGACGTAGTCCACGAGGGAAGAACTCTGTTATCAAGTTTTTTTGTTCACATTGCATGCTTATGTCTCTTTCCTTTTCAGATTTTACTTCTTTATGGTGTACTTTGGTTTATGCTCATTTAATACAATTCTTTAATAAGTCACCTCATGAAAAGATCGAGCATCATTTTGGTATCAAAGTAGTTTTCTTTGACTTGAATTGTTGAGTATGAATGCTTACCAGGGCCAAGCATAAGCATGGTGAAGAAAATATTAAGACATTCAATCCCAAAGTTGGTCGTGCATCCCAAAGGAAGAAGATGGAAGAAGAGGATAAGCATGATGAACATGAGAAACACTTTCACATGGTCTTCTATTGAATGTCAGACATGGTCGAGAAAATGTATGAAGATTAGTTGAAGGGGATGAAGAAGAAAGTGAAGGAAAAGGAAGCACCACTAGATGATGATGCTTCGGTGTAACGTCCCCAACCACCCATAGGCTAGGGTACACCACCTTCAAGCCCAACCTTGGACTTCTTTCTCTTATCGATACCTTTTTTTTAAAATTAATAAGGATGCATAAAAGAAAAGATCTAATGACATGCACAATAATAGCCAACAAGCATGAATATTCTAAAGATTCAATTAAACGATAAATAAATACACAACAAAACACATTCATATACAGGTAAATAATACCATAACATAGAGCACTTATCTTTATAAAATATGACACCAACTGGTTTCAGACCAAGGATTTTTCACCCAACCGTAGACACAATTGTTCCAAATCTCAAAAATAGTGTCACCCCTGAGCCAGGGATATGAATCCACAAGGATGGTTGCAAAGTGTTACTTGGCTTCCCAAACTAGTCAGCACTCAAACTCTCACAGGATTTCTTGGTACTCACAAAAATCCAAGTACCTAGCTCTCTTCTACCCATCCTACATCACCCAAGAGAATGGACCTCCGCCCTTCTCTACCACGTAGTTTCTCGGGAAGACCTTCTCCTTCCAAGGTTTCAACGCAACTGGTCCAGAATTTCAATGTTTGAACTCTCAGGACTCATAGCTATGAAAAAATATAGACACAGTGCAATGCATCTCAGTCATGTAGGCCTTAATTCATGGTTGGATTCCACCAGCGACCACTATATCCAGCAATACCATGGATACTCTTCGACAATTTGTTTCCCTTTCCCAAGACAAGATGCTGATGAGGATGGATCAATGAGTGATAGGTAAGGACGAGGTTAATTAACAAGTGAGAAATTGAATGAACACATGAACCAGTGATAAAGAGAATGAACGCATGAACCAGTGAGAAAGTGAATGAAGGAGTGAACGATAAAATGAGCAAACGAGTAATCAACCAACACCCCAATAGACCAAGGGTGGGTTTAAGTATTTATTGGGGATTCAAGAGCCTCATGGCCTCCCCGAAAAATCTCACATAACTGATCCACTCCCTTAGACAAAAGGGTAATTAAAATAGGAAATAACATTTATCCCCTCAAGCCCCCTCTCTTGTGGAATCATAGCCCCCTATAACTCTAGTCCTTGTCTGTCTAGTAGCTAGAAATGCGTGTATTATTAATAATGATCAAAACATTACATTTCTTAGGCACATTGGCCTCTTTTAATTGTTTGGACCCATTGGCCTCTTGACAATTAAGAAAATACATTATTTAATATGGGGCTCAAAACCTAGGGTGTTACATCCCCTCCCCCTTATTTTGGCATTGTCCTCAGTGCATATACAAAATAGAGACCGAAATCTCAAAATTTATTCAAAAAGATGTGGGTACTCTGCCCGCATGTAATCTTCATGCTCCCAGGTAGCATCTTCAGGACCGTAGTTGTTCCACTGAAATTTTACCATCTCTATAACTCGATTTTGGAGCATTTTGACCTTTCTGTCCAATACCGACACTAGTTGGACCTGAAAGTATCCCTTTGTCTCTACCTTAGTCAGATGCCAATCAATAACATCGTTAGGATCATGTACATATTTCTTTAGTAAATATACATTAAATACATTATGCACATTCATGGAAGTAGGCAATGCAAGCATGTATGCAACTTACCCTATTCTGTCCAACATTTCAAATGGACCACAGAACTTGGCTACTATCTTTGTACAACTACCCAATTTCAAAGATATTTTCTCTGGCTTCACTTTCAAAAGTACATGCTCCCTACCTTAAATTCTCTAGTTTTCCTTTTATGGTCTGCATAAAATTTCTATCTATCTTGAGTTGCCTTAAAATTTTGCTTGATCTTAACCATCTCATCTTCAATATACTTTAGCAACTTTGTCCCAAGTAACACTCTATCTATTGGGTTGTCCCAACTCATTGGAGTACTTCATTTCCTACCATAAAAGGCTTCAAATGGGATCATTCTCAATGAATCTTGATACCCATTATTATATGTAAATGCAACCAAGTGTAAGTAATCTTCCCACTTAGATGGCTTATCCATCACATACATTCTCAACATTCTCAACATATATTCAATTACTCTGTTGACCCTCTTTGTTTTCCCATCTGACTGTGGATGGTATGATGTTCTAAATTTTAGGTTTGTACCAAATCCTTTAAACACTCCTTTCCAGAAATTGGAGGTAAACTTTGTATCTCTGTTCGAGACAATTTTCCTAGGTATCCCATGCAACCTAGCAATCTCTCTCATGCAAATTTTCTCAATATTAGTCATTGTATGGGTTGTTTTTACTGGAGAAAAATGAGCAACCTTTGCTAATTTGTCAACCACTACCATGATTGAATCATTTTTTCTTGTTGTCCTGGGTAATTTACTTATGAAATCAATGGTTATCACTTCCCATTTATTCTCTGGGATCCGTAATGGTTGCCGCAACCCAATGGGTGCATATGCTCATCCTTCACCTTCTGAAATTCCATACATCGAGCGATGTAATCAACAACATTAATTTTCATTCCTGGCCAAAATAATTGGCCTCTTACTGTTATAATCGTTTTTTGCTAATCGGGATGTCGAACATAAGGAACATCATGCATTTCCTTCAATACTAAATTCCTTCATTCTCTAGACCTAGGAACATAGATTCTATTCTTACGCATAAGTAATCCATCTTCCTTTACCTCATACCCCTTTATTTTTTGTTGTACATCTCTTTGTTGTAATATTTCCTTTACTTGTAGGTAATGTTGATCTGTAACAAGATCATCTAAATTTTTTCTCTTCAAGTCTGACTGATGCATACTGACATCAGTAACATGCATGAGATGCATTGTTATACTAAGTGAAACGACAACTTTATTCTCTTTTCCTTTGATATTCTTGATATCAAGGTCATATTCACTTAAAAATTCCAACCATCTTGTTTTCCCGACATTCAAGGTTGGTTGTTCAAAAATATACTTCAGGCCAATGTGGTATGTTCTTAATTCAAATCTCTTTCCCATGAGGTAATTCCTCCACATATTGAAGGCATGGACAATGGAAGAAATCTCCAAGTCATGTGTGGCATAGTTCATCTCATGTTCCTTAAGATTTCTAGACTCGTAACCAATGGCATGTCCATTTTTTGTGAGGACTCCCCCAAGTCCTTCCTTACATGCATCTGTACATACCAGAAAAATTTCATTTGGGTCAGCAAACTTTAACACAGGTGCACTAGTAAGAAATTCCTTCAACAAATTAAAATTTTATTCACACTTAGTTGTCCATTCAAATTAAGTTCCCTTCTTTTGCATAGAAGTGATGGTATGAACAATCTTAGAGAACCCTACTATGAACCTTCTATAGTAACCAACTAATCCCATAAAATATCTAACTTCTGACACATTTCTGGGTGTTGGCCATACTATAATGGCTTCAATCTTCTCTGGATCTACTGTTATGCCCTTCTCTGAAATAATGTGTCCCGAGTAATGTATCTGCTTTTGATAAAAATAACACTTACTCATGTTGGCATACAACTGATGTTCTATCATCACTTTCAATATCAGTCTTAAGTGATGTTGATTCTCCTCATTAGAATTAGAATAGACAAGTATGTCATCCAACAACACTATGAAAAGATTATCCAAATAATTTTTGAATATGCTAGTCATTAATAACATAAAGAGAATTGATGCACTGGTCAATTCAAATGGAACCACTACAAATTCATAATGCCCATACCTGGTCCTAAAGGTTGTCTTATGAATGTCTTCTTCCTTGATTCTTACCTGATGACATCCTAACCTCATGTCAATCTTTGAAAATATATTTTCTCCTCTTATCTTATCAAAGAGGTCATCAATTATGGGTAGAGGATACTTGTTCTTTATAGTATACTTATTCAATTGTCAAAAGTCAATACAAATCCTCAAGGTTCCATCCTTCTTTTGGAAAAAGAGTGTTGGCGCTCCCCAAGGTGAAACACTTGGACGTATGTACCCTTTCTTCAAAATTTCCTCCAATTGCATTTGTAATTCTTTTAACTCTCATGTGCTCATTCTGTAAGGTGTTTTTGACACCGAGGTAGCTCCTGGAACTAAATCAATAGAGAAATCTATCTCCCTTTTTGGTGGAAACCCTTGTATTTCTTGGAATACATCCATGAATTCTTGTAGTATCAAGAAATCTTCAAGGCTTGGCCCCTTTGTCTTTTTTGGCTCCTCCACATGGGCGGCATGCAATTAACATCCTTTCATAAAACATATATTCAGTTGTAAGGATGAAATATCCCTTATAGAGATGGGTCTTGGAACTCCTTTCACAGTGCTCTGTTTTCCATCTCCATCAAGACATCTAAATGTATTTCCATGACAATCTAGGAAAACATGATGCTTGTCCAACCAATCCATTCCAATTAGAATATCATAACACCCCAATGGTATGATATTTATATCAACATTTGTATTCACACCATTAAGACTTATGGAACATCCTATAACCATATGATGGATTCTCCTTTTGGTTCTAGAGGCTAGTTGAACCAAACTTGATTTTCCAAGCTTACTTTTCTCCAAATGTAATCTATCCACTATTTTAAGGTCAATGTAACAATGTCTTACTCCTGAATCAATTAAAATAGCAACAGGTTTATTTATGATCTTACCTTCCACCTCGATCATATTGGATTGGTACTCCTCTTGTCGATCATATAAAGCTGCATAGATTCTTCCCATATCTTCGATTTTTGTAGCCTCTTGGACGTTGTGCACAATTTTCACTATGTCCTTTATGTGTGGGCAATATTTGTACATGTGATATTCTTTGCATCCCCAACAATGGATAGGTGGTCTTCCCCTTTTTCCCAAGGAGTCTTCTTTCTTGGATTCACCCTTAGCATACTGATCTTGATGATTTCTATTAGGCTCATTCCTATTGAAGTGAGGATTGAATCCTTTCCTCCTCTGATTAGACTTCTCCTTCTTCTTATCCTTCCAAGATTTTTGCAATGATTCTCTACCCTGGCCTTGGTCATATAGGTATTTAGCCTTCCCGATCGCCCCAGTCAAGGTATTGGGCTCATCATACCTAATATTGGTTTTATAAAAGGTTGGAATTCCATTATGTTATCACTAGGAATCACCTTCAGATTGCATGTAAGGAAAGCCCAGTACCCATCAGGTTATATGTGAATGAAAAAGAGTTTTGAGGGTTCAAATGGATAAGACTCAAGATGATAATGTTCCAACGCAGAAATTAGGGTTATAATGCATGAGAAATCAAGGTCTTTGCTAACTTCAGTCAGTGAGTGGGAGTAAATATGAACAGAGGGAAGACTTTAGTGAGAGGAATGTAGAGGTTGTTGTAAACATCAGGTCTACAGACAACCTAAGGAAGAAAGACTCTCAACACAAGATATTCTTGAGTTCAAAGTTTAAGGACACTAAAGAAACATCATAATAATATTATAATCAAACATACATCATAATATCACCACAAAAATTCATGTGAATCATTCAAAGCATGAACACTTTAGAATTAGAAGAAAATAAGCTGGAAAAAGAAGATGATTTCTATTAACCAAGATGTCTCAAATCAAGTACATAACCAGTTCACAATAACTTCATCAAAATATTACAGTATAAGGGATCCTTCATTAACCATTCCAACCTACTGAAGCATTTCATCTATCTATTTATAACAAAAAGGGAGGCAACCTATGGAGGTGAGAGTTGGCCTCCTTCCCATGAAAATCTCTAAGAAGTTATTCCATCTAAAAACTTGACTAACAACCTATTCTATAAAATGGGAAAGTGTTGGTGACTAATCCAACGAATATTTGAACTAACTTGATCTCCCTTTGGTGCGCAAATCCTTGTTTTTCATGTGTCCTTTAGGGGCATGTGGTTGTCATCATGCTAGCAGCTATTGTCTCTGCCATTCTCTCCATCATTAGCTATCCATAAATATTCTAGCTCGACCCTTCTTGATTCCTAGTATCCGTTGGTAGAATCTTTGGGTATCACTCTGAGTAGAGAACTTGGTAGTGCCTTCACCAAATTTCTAGAGATTCTATAGCACAACTTCAAAGCTAGACAAGTAGAAAAAGTAGCGTTAAGCCTTAGTATCTTCTGTGCAAACTTCAGTTTCTGCTAAAATTTTGGTAGCGAATTTTGGTAGCACCATTCTGGTATGTCTTTGTGTAGGATTATGTCTCTGCCAAAATTTAGGTAGAAAATTTTGGTAGCGCTATCTTGGTGTGTCACTGTGTAGGATTTCATCTCTGCTAGAAATTTGGTAGTGCCCGCCTATGTGTCCTATCAAAATTTAGGTAGCGCCATCATAATTCGCAGCACCTTTACTTGAACATGTGTAGAATGGGAAGCGACCTCACATATTGGTAGCACCACTAGTCTTAGGCGATTCAAAAACATTGTAGGTAGAAAATTGGTGGAACATAAAAAAAATAGACTATTTCATAGCGCCATAGCACTACAGAATGTCTGCACTATTACTATCAAAGGGATTAATTCTTTGTAAAAAACCCAAAACTCTGAAATGTAAGCACTAGAATCATGTATAGGTGGAAGAGGTAGTGTTTCATCAATATTTCATCTTTGCAAATAGGAACCATATTAAAAAATGGAGCTCACTTTTCACCATATACTTCATTAACCTAACACTCCTTCTTGGAGAAGGACGACCTCCCTTTAGCACAACAAGCTTTTTTCCTTTAGTAGTGGTAGGCTTCTTCACTGGAGCTATGCTCTCCTTGGTTGTTGGATTCTCCTTTTCAATGGAATCTTCAACCAATACATGCAAGTTCCTTTGAGCCATTTCATCTTGGAAATGTTGTAACTCTGCTTTGAGCTTTCTGTTATGAGACTGAAAGTCTTTGTTCTTCCTATAAAGGTTTGTGAGCTACCTATGGAGTAGGGACTTTCTTGCTACAAACCTTTCTAGGTCAAGAGTGTGGTTATAGCTAGCCATGAGTTCTTTCATATTAACCCTTTCAGATATGGCTTATGATTTCAAATGAGCCACCTCCTTCCTAGCATACCTAAGTTTCCTGATTAATCTTTTGAATGTATGGCTTCCAGGTGAAGTAGTGATGTGAACAGTCTCAAAAGGCTTTTTCATGGTTTCCTCTTCCTGCTACATAGGAATTACCTTTTATATCTCATCAGTATTCTTGATGCATTTTCCTTTATCTTCCTTATTATGTATAGGGATTTATTCTTTCTTCTCTACAGGTTTTCCAATGCCTTGGCCCTTATCTTTCTTCTTCTATACAGGGATTTCTTCTTTCTTCTCTACAGGCTTTCCAATGCCTTGGCCCTTATATTTCTTATTCAGTAGGATAGAAAATTTAGGTGGGGACTATTCTTCAACAACCTCTTTAGGAGCTGATGCTCTTGTGAAGGTATTTCTAACCTTCATGCTGGTTGTTGAAGGAGATGAGGAGAAGTGTAGCTTTTTCCCTTTCTTTGTTGTAGGTTTAGTAGAAGAAGGGGATTCTTATAACTCTAGTGGAGGAGGGGGTGAAATATCTCTCTGTGGAGAATGACAATCTTCCTCCTTATTTCCCACAACCCCTTTGATGGCCTCTTGATCTTGAACATGAACTCTTCTCTTTCTCTTCTTGCTTGTACCTGCTTTAGCAACACTAGTGGATGGTAAAGGGATTTCTATCTGCGACTAAGGAGTAGATGCTATATCAAACTTGAAGTGAGAAGAAATAACAAAATGTTCCCATGAGATATCCTTCTTACCCAGTTATTCAGAAACTAGCATTCTAATCAATTAAGAGTGAAAGATGCTAGTATCCACATCCTTAGACTTGGATTGCACCCTGTCTGACATATTTCCTATGCTCCTTAGAAAATAGTAGGGAGCGTTCATTTCATTTTTTCCAGTAAAATGCAACAGAAGCCTTATATGGTACTGGTATAGTGTATTGAACCTCCCTTCACATGTAAAGTACCTTTGAATGATCCTCAATATCCTGTCGATCTTCTCAATCAGATGATTCCTTGGCACACCTTTGGTCATATTATCAATTTGATGTTCAGGCTTAAGGAAATAGTTGGCATATTCTACATATAAGGCCATGTCTTTAAACTATTTATCACCTTTGATAGGGATTCATGTAGCAGTTGAAATAGAGGTCTCAGACACCTCAAATTCTAGGTCCCCTACCTTGGTCTTCAAGCCATCAAAATGAAAGTAAAATTACCTTGTCACCTCAGGATGACCCCTTTGCATATTATGGCAGAAAGAGAGGCATCCCACCCTTCGAAAAACTTATTTGGCCATGGGCTCTGTCTCAAAAAGATGCGTATCCACAGGTTCAGTTCTAACTACCTTACCTACCTTGTGTGACTTCTTCATATGAGGAATCTCCATAGTTTAGGATAGGATATTTTAGGGCTATGGAGTGGTAATAACTAGGAGGATTAAAAAGTCAAATCTCAAGTGGACAAGGTTTCACCTTTACAAGAATTTCCCTTAGACAGATTGGTTGCTAGCTAGCTAAAACTGGCTATAGAAATCCCTCCCTTGAATATGTGCATGTATGAATACTAAGAAAATGAAAGGATATGTTGTAATGGCCTTTGAAACTAGGCTAAAAATGCCCAATTCAACTGAGAGAGGAGGCAGGGGAGAACAGTGTTGTAGAGTAGCACCTTTAGGTAGCACACCGCACATGTATAGGATAGGAATTGCTTGGATGTTGTGAGCTCAATATCAATGGTGGAAAAATGTATCAAAATTAGTATATAGGTGGTTGGATCCACGAGTTTTGAATGAAGGGAGAAAAATGATAGGACAATGTGAGGAAATCTCTCCTATAGATATGCAGGCACAATAATTACTAAGATTTCAAGTGCCTAATTCTCCTTGAAAATGATGTGCAGAGGAGGAAAACGCATAATACCTATGGGATAAAGACAGTTAGATGCCTCAACAAGATATCAGAAAATATTCACAGGAAAATCAGCCTCCGAATCCACCTTAGCATTAGATCTAGTAGCGTTGCTGCCAACTAGTTAGAACTGGGAGTTTGTGCAGTGCAACAAATTGAGTTTTTTCAAAAATCAAAAAACGTTATCAGAGCTCATAACTATGAAATCTTGAAAGCATATTTTAACCACCTCTGGCATTGGAAACAAGGAAGATATCACATCATCATCATAATCACAACTCAAGGTAGAATATGATGGACATGAAAAGTGCTATGGAAACTCCTAATGAGTTCGAAACTCTCCCTTTCAAAACATGATTTGACCAATAAACAAGGTACCAAAGGGACAACAAGGCAAGGTTATGAGGGCATGAGTGAGGAGAGTGGTAATTCAAGTCAAGTTGATCATGGAGTGAGTCGATCCTAGTGCCAAGTCATGGAGGGGATCAAAAGATAGATCATAGAAAATGGTCCTGAGTCAAATATTTGTGTGGGGATCAAAACATAAGTCATGAGTTAAGCCTTTATTTATCAAGGGAAATTAAGAAAACAAAATTTTAAAAGGGATAAATAAAAAATTAAAATCTAAAGGTTTCAGAAAAGATGAAACTAAAGGCTAAAGACACAAGGAAACTTAGTGTGATAACACACTAAAAGACCTTTGTATATTTACCTTTTCATCGTTTATAAACCCAACATATTTTAACAATCCCAAGAACTTCTTCCCATATTTTGCCATAGCCATGCTTCCTATTCTGAGTTCAAATAACTCTTGCATTTTCTTGTCATAGAAATGCTCTAAGAGGTACTACTTTTAGAATTACTTCTTGAATTGCTTCCAAGTGATCCTATTCTCATTAGTATGTTCAACTTTCTTTAGTTGAACCCACCACATTGCATCTTTCCCAAGTATTTGGTAGGTGGCAATTCAGGATTCTAGATTTGATGAATAGTTATGCAATTGAAAATATCTCTTGAGTCCAAGCAACCATGCATCAACATCATCCTCCCTTTCTCTTTCACCATAAAAGGATGGTGGCTTGAGCTTCTGCAGCTCTCCTTGCAAACTGTCCACCTCTTGTCTCCTTCTTTGGTGCCTAACAGGAGACACCTCTGGGTTGCTTTTAGAATATTTCGATGCATACAAATTTCTTGTAGAGTAAGGAGGTGAGTGGTGTCTATGATTTTTGCTAGCACTTCTTGAATGGATAGCTCTTCCAAGATCATCTCTTCTTTCATGACACATGCCTTCTTCCTCTTACATCGATCCATTCTTGGCTTGACTTTGTAGCAAATTTAATCTTTGCAACACTCGATCATTTATATTACTTTTCTCCCTCATCAGCCTCTTGTTGTCTTCCTTGTAGATCTGCACTTCTATTTTCAATCTTCTTACAGTTTATAGCAATGTTTCTTTCTCCCCTCATCCCTTACATCCATTAGATTATGTCTCTGCATTACCAATTCTGGTATTCTGGCCTTCGGTCTCCTTATCATGGTAGGTGTTAGGACCACATATTGCACCTTTTTGCCCATACTTTTTGCCATTATTATACCCTTGATCACCTGTATTTAGCCCCATATTATCACTTCATCTGATCACTCCAAGGTATACAACGTCCTTTCTCATTACTATATGTTTAATCTGTTTTGCATAATACTTTACATTACTTTTGAACCTAACCATTGATTAGAAGTGCATAAGTGTCCATATTTGCAGAATAGTATTCAAGGCCGATGTTGAAACACAGAACTGCCCAAAGCCGCTGTTGAGATGATGCTGAAACACGGAAGCTGCTACACAGTCCAAGGATGCATATGCCGAAACACGGAGCTGCTACACAGTCCGAGGATGCATATGCCGAAACACGAAGCAGCTACACGGGTCGAGGATGCAGATGCTGAAACATGGAGCTGG
>ML782749.1:565788-607216 GCA_009831015.1 Picea engelmannii | reverse complement strand
CCCATGTTACAGGTCCCTTTTATTCTCAATTCATGAAGAACATATATGTATCAATTTGTACCATATAACACTTCCATGTTATTCATTTGCTGATACATAATTTAATTATGCACAAGGACTCCCTTGAAACATCTACCCTAGGTGACCATGGCTCAAAACTGCGGCCAAATCCTTCTTGATTCTTTTTGTGTTAGAAATTACTATATTGAATATCATCTGGTTGAAAATTGATCGAGGGATGAGATCGACAGTCAACAGTAATTTCGGGCTGAAAACATGCTCGCTTTTTATTAGAGAGATATGTCCCCACAATCTAAAAAGTGCTCACCCAAATCTCCTTTAAATTGTGGTTGTTGATCCCTTGTCCTGAGGAGATCAACAATGTTGGAAAATAATGGGCTACAAACAAGCAATTCCGCTAATTTTTCCTCCTCTCCTCGCAATGGTCCCCCATCGTCAATTATTCATTCAAATATCGATGGCTAATTGTGAGTCCTTCTTCCTTAGCGCCCTATTCCAATATCACACTAACATGCATTATCTCCTTCCATTCTTGTGACCTTGTGTTGTGACCCAAGGCCTACCCTCCTGGGCGGTTCACAAATTTGTAACCTTCATCTAGGACCACATCAATGGTCCTCATCCTCATTCATGATCAATGATCGAGATCCACTTCAGGACTCCATGCTTCGAGATTTCAGCACTTTCGACCTTCTCTTTCCCTTTGTGTGCTTCGTACCTGAATTTCTAGATCAAGCACCACACATCCACCTAAAATCAATGACTCTAGTCCACTTCGGGACTTCTTCCTTCAGAAGTCTCCACTTCCCCTGCTTGCTTCCTCCCAAAACTCTTTCACCCAGACTTCACGATCTATCGACACGTGTCCTCCCACATATCAATGACTATGAATCGCTTCGGATCTTCGAGCTTTGAGAGTTTCAAACTCTCGGCCTTCACTTTCTCCTGGATTTCTTTCACCCAAAGTCGATGATCCGATGACGTATGTCTCTCACAAATCAATGATTTTGAATCACTTTGGCTCTTAGGGATTCTGAAGTTTCAAACTCTCCACCTTCACTTTCTCACAGAGTGATTTCACCCAAAGTCAATGATTCGTCGATGTGTGTCTCTCACAGATCAACAGTTGTGAATCGCTTCGGCTCTTTGGGCTTCGAGAGTTTCAAAATATCTGCCTTCACTTTCTCCCGGAGTGCTTTCACCCGAAGTCGACGATTTGCTGAGGCATTTATTTCACATATCAAAAGTTGTGAATCACTTCAGCTCTTCTGGCTTTGGGATTTTCAAACTCATCACCTTCACTTTCTCTCGAAGTTTCGATCCTCCAAACCACTGTGAGATCTATGACTCACATTCGTTCATGTGTAGATCTGATGGCTGAGACTTAAACCTACTCAACCTTTTTCTTCTCCTTCATCAGAAGACCCTTTTTCACCTACCCTCCGATGCAATGATCCCAGATCTCTCTTGATCCCATAGTGGCGATCGCTCTTGAATTCGAAAGGGATGATCATGATCCTTCGATCCCTTACAAAGGATGTCTAATGTTCTAGCTCCTGTGTAGATTATGAAATGCCATCCCATATGTCTATGTAACAAGGGCGCATGCATGCGCCCCTATATTTTCGACAATCATGCATGAGTGCGCAACTGTGTGATGAACAAGCACGCATATGTGCGTGCCTATGGGGAAACGAATTCGCTCCCTTGAGGAAAAGATGAAGGGTGCAAAATATTATCTTTTTTGGAGATTTTAGTGCTTTTATGGGTTGTGATGGTTGATCAAATATTGTATGTGTGGATGTAGGTGACGAGTTGACGATGCTATTCCATTGGAGGGAGAGGGACTAGACGTGCTTGAGAGAGGCGGTGAGATATGAGTATCTGGTTTTATGGGGCCCTTTGGCAGCCTGTGGGTTGCTAAAGTTTTTTTAATGTTCATTGGTGCAAGAACAGGAGTACCTGCTACAGTTCCTCATCTCGATGTGGATCCCTAATCTACAGTGCTTCATTGTACAAGGTGAGAATCTCGCATTCTCTGTGATGGAGGATGTGTATTTTTTGACTGGGCTCCCTTTTCGGGGAACCCTGCTATCGACGGAGCTCATGTTACCCATGGATGGATAGTTGGTTGTCTTGGCCTAGACCTATTGTAGTGAAGAGGAATTTATGCCAGGCTCTGTGGTGAGGATAGGGGTGATGGACGCCCTTCTGAATCGGTGCATTACATCGATGATTGTGAGGTTTTATGGGTCTCTTGCTACTTAGAAAATCAGTGGCTATCAGTTGAGGATCATGCAGAGGGAACTGAGCAGTGAGCACTTTTACTGGGGGTTGATGCTACATGCCAAGATGGTGGGGCAAATCAACATTTGTTGCATTGTGGACTCATGGGATTTTTCCTTTGGGTCGATCTTGGTAGCTTGATTTTTTGAGAGGGTGTCGATTTTGTGCCCAAGAGTTTTATTGGATGCACCTGGTGTGTGAGAGTCGCGACTGAGGTGGTGGGCAACAATTTTGGTTCATCATGGGGGTGGGGAGGGTGGTCGTTACTTTACAGGTGAGGTTGCACAAGTGTGGCATCAGATGCCACAGATCATACTCTGATACCTATATAATGGGGTGGACTTCTAGAAGGACCCAGATATGGTTCTACCCCCTAGAAAGGTGTTCAACCGCAGAGGTATGTTAATTTGATGGTTTTGATTTTTATATAGTATAACATATGTTTTATGTATTTATGGATGATGATGCTATCATTCATGTTGTTTTGTGCAAATGTGGGACCTCGTGGGCGGGAGGTTGAATTGGTCAGAGTGTCGACTCGTTAGGGCCCTATAAGACCACCATGGGAGGAGCCACAGGCAATGGAGAGATGACAGCAGGATGAGGTTGGTGTGAGGCCGATCGATGATGAGAGAGTAGGAAGGAGACACTGATTTGAGGACCCTGGTGCAAGGCCTTCACATGCTCCTTCGATGGGGGCTGGGAGGGAGTTCGATGATTTTTGTCTCCAATTGGAGGCGATACTACAGGGGGTGCCTGAGGGAATGTGGACACATATACAGGAAGAGGGAGTCCTGGAGTAGTGTGTTTGCCTACCGACGGAGTTGTGGACCCTGATCCCTAGAGCAGATGTGGCGGGGGAGACTATGACTAGGCGACTGCCCCTAGGACCTGAGGGACCCCTAGCTAGTGGAGTACCTCCTCCAGAGAGAGGACCAAGTGATTGAGCCCTAGAGGTGACATGAGTTCCTCTGTATATGTATGTTTGTATTTGTATAGGCTTGCGAGCCCATTTTGTATATGGTGCTGTGACATTGATTTTGTACTTATAGGGGTGAGGTGGTTCACCTACCTACGGATATTGTACATGTTGTATTATTTTTTGTAAATATTGATGACACATTTGATCGATATATATATACATTTTGGGATCCTTGTGATGTTCACATGTGTTGATGTTTTTGTGATTTTTGTTTATGATGGAGACAAATTCTTTGACCCCAAGCATCAATCGTAGCTATAGAAAGTGAGGTGGTGCCAAAGGTTTAGTGAAGATGTCAGCAACTTGCGCTTCAATAGGCAAATACTCCAGGTTTAGAACAACATCCTGGATGAGTTGGCGAATGATGTGCATGTGGATCTCAATGTGTTTGGTCCATTGATGTTCCACTAGGTTGCGAGAGATGTGTATGGCACTCTGATTATCACACCAAAGAGTGGTGGGACAATCCTGCTGAATGCCAAACTCTTTAAGGAGTTGTCGAAGCAAAAGAACCTCCTGACTTGCAAGAACTGCAGCATGATACTCAGCTTCCACAGAGGATAAATAAATTGCAGATTGCTTTTTACAATACCATGTAATAGGTGCGGAGACAAGACAATAGACAAAGCCAGATGTGGACTTTTGATCATCAACCGAACCAGCCCAATCAGAGTCAGTGAATCCCACAAGCTGAGAGGCACCAGAAGAGTACTGAATACCAAAGATGGTAGTACCATGAATGTACCTTAGAATGCGTTTAGCTGCCTTCCAGTGACTCTCATGAGGATCTTGAGAGAACCGAGAGACAAGTCCTACTGCAAAAGATATGTCAGTACGTGTATGAGTTAGATACAACAAACTCTCAATCAATTGTCGATACAATGAAGGATTAATACGTGGTGATGAGTAACTGGCAGAAAGTGTGACGCCTGACTGAAATGGATTAGGAGCAGGTTTACAATCAACCATGCCAAAGCATTGAAGTAAATCAAGTGCATACTTCTGCTGAAAAATGGAGATTCCTCCAGAAGACTGAAGAACCTGGATACCAAGAAAATAATGTAGAAGCCCCAGATCTGTCATATCGAATTGTCCCATCAATGCTTGTTGAATACTCTGAATCATAGATGAAGAACTCCCGGTGAGAATTAAATCATCCACATACAGAACCAAAATTAAGAGATCAGTTCCATGCTTCTGAGTATAAACTGTAGGATTAGAATGACAACGTTCAAACCCGGAAGAAATCAGAAAACTATCCATCTTCTCATACCAAGCTCGAGGAGCTTGTTTGAGACCATAAAGAGAACATCTGAGACTACAAATAAGAGAAGAATCTTGCACAAAACTAGGGGGATGCTCCATGTATATTTCCTCATCTAAGTCACCATGTAGAAAAGCACTCTTTACATCCATCTGGTAGACTGACTATCCTTGCGAAGCAGCGAGAGAAAGAACAAGGTGTATAGAATTCATCTTGGCAACTGGGGAAAAGGTCTCAGAGTAATCAATCCCTTCAACTTGTGAAAATCCCTTGGCCACAAGACGTGCCTTATGCTTGTCAACAGAGCCATCTGCTGCATACTTGGTTTTATAGATCCATTTATAGCGAACTACCTTTCGTCCCTTTGGAAGAGACATGAGATCCCATGTGTGATTCTTCATCAATGAAGAATACTCCTCTATCATGGCAGCATCCCACTCAGGTATGCCAACAGCGTCAGAAAATTGTTGTGGATCATTTGAGATAGTATGACTCAAGAAGGAGACACCTATTGTTTGTGATTGAATAGGGGAAGAGGTTGAGGCTGAATAGCTGAAATCATTTGGCTCATAGCCATATCTGTCAGGCCTCTTTCTCTCACAAAGGCTCCTCCTGAGATGTAGTTCTTGATCAAGTTGTTCATGTTCTTGATCAATTTGTTCATGATGCTCATGCTCCATTGCTGCAGGTGGTATATTTTCTTCTGGTTGATGTTGAACTTCAAAAGGTTCATCATCATTTTCTAAAGAAAATTCAACACAATTGTCTACATGACAATCTGAAGATGGAGAAGGATTTGATGTGGGGTTGAATCCTTCATCAAAACGGATAGCTCGTCGAAAAAAGACTTCTTTAGTAATAGGTTCAAATAACCTATATGATTTTATGTCCTCACAATAACCAATGAATATTAATGGTTGGATTTTCTTCTCCATAGCTTTGTGTTTTTTAACTGGTATTAAGGCCCATGTTGGACTGCCAAATACTCTAAAAGTAGAGACATCAGGCTTAACATGGCTCCAAGCTTCCTCTGGAGTCTTATGTAGTACTTCTCGATGAGGCATCCTATTTTGAATGTAGTTTGCACAGTTTACTACTTCAGCCCAAAAGGAGGGTGCCATGTTCTTGGACTAAATCATACAGTTTGCCATTTCTTTTAGTGTTCTGTTCTTTCTTTCAGCAACACCATTTTGCTGAGGGTTGTAGGGAACAGTGAGATGATGTTGAATGCCATGTTCTCTACAAAAATATGTGAATCCTTGATTGACATACTCCCCCCCATTATCTGTGCATAGTTTCTTGATAGAAAGAGATGATTTATTCTCAACAAAAGCCTTGAAGTTCTTAAAAGTAGCAAGGACCTCGCTCTTGTACTTAAGAAAGTACACCCAAGAGCAACGTGATAAGTCATCAATGAAGGTGAGTGCATACTTAGCCCCTGAAAATGAGCAAGTTGGAAATGACATGAGATCGTTATGTACCAACTCAAGAGGTGTTGTAGCATGCCATGCTTTTCCTTTAGGAAAAAGGATATTGATGTTGTTTTCCAAGGACACAACCTGGACAAAATCCATCAGTACAAGAAACTTTAGGAAGACCAAGCACCGATTTTTGGGTACTTAACTGCTGCAGATATCTGTAGTTGAGATGTCCAAATATTTCATGCCAAAGCTTACTCAAAGAATCAACATGTGCAATGAAAGAGGAACCTAAGGARGACTCAAAAGAAGCAAACTTATACAGATGAGAATTATGATCTACTTTTCCAAATGCAACAACAATGTCTAGATTTTGTAGTTCTCGGATGATTACATCATTAGGAGAAAACTCTACTATTTTCCCATTACTAGAATGACAAATCTGATATATAGAGAGAAGATTTGCAGAGATGTGAGGAACAAGAAGAACATCATTAATGCACCCTTTATCTAACTGCACTGTGCCATATMCAAGAACATCCAGTTGTKTAGAGTCTCCAACTGCAATTTACGAAATGCTACATTCAGATGTAGAAGCCAACAAATAATGAGAATGAGTCATGTGGTGTGAAGCACCAGAATCAAGTATCCATATATTTGAAGATGCATACAAAGCTTGAGCTGATAAAGCATGTCCTTTACTAGTAGAATAAGGTTTTGGTACTGAAATCTTATGTTGCTTCATGGCTTTATTCAAAGCTTCAAGTTTCAACCAAAAATTAGATTCTACATGCCCAAGTCCGCCACAAAAGCTACAGGTGTCATTTGACTTGTTCTTCTTTGTCTTGGAGGAAGACTCGCCAAACTTGGAAGATGGAGAAAATGGTTTTGTTTTCTACTGAGACTTGGAGGTAAACTCACTAGTTGGAGAAACATTTTTCTTCTACTTATACCAAGTCTTGTGCTTATTTTTGGTGTTTTGAGCCACAAGATCCTTATTGTTAGAGCCATAAAGAGCATCTAATTGAGTAAGCTTAGATTGTTCTCTGGTAAGACACTCACAAAAAATCTCAAAGGAAGGCATTTGAAACTCACTTCCTAGTGCATCCATAGTAGAATAAAATGCAGAAGAAAATACCTGATAAGGACCTTTTAGCTTGGATAAAATCAAGAAGATGCACTCTTTATCTGATTTAGTTTTTCCGCACCCTTTTAGCTGAGCCACTAATGCCCTGAATTTGGTGATATAGTCTTCAACGGATGCATGCTCATCCGGTACCAGTGATGACAACTCCTCTTCCAATTGTAGGGCTCGAAATTCATTGATTTTTCCAAATAAGGAATCCAACTTGTCCCAACTTGCTTTCGAAGTTTTACAATCAACTATGTGGAACAACAAGCTATCCGATACATGTAAACCAATGAGGCCCATGGCTTCATCAAGTTTATTTTGATAAGAGAACCTCTCGATTTCCTTAGTGAAAACATGTTGAGCCTCGACCAACATCTGCCAGAGCCCTTTTGATTACATCAACTGTTGCATCTTAAGTTTCCATGTCTGATAATTATGGGGAGTTAGGAGCTCAATAATCCTTAACTCCACCATTTACAATAAAGAGTACAATAAAACACCAGATCTAGGTGTATTATCTCAAAAGAGAATGGAAACCTAGGCTCTAAACAAGAGATCTAAAAATATTTACAGATTAAAAATATTTGGATATCCGCTTCTGCAGCTGCATCATTGCCATGGGAAATTCAACTATGTCCTCGATGTTGGTTGGCTGAACCCTTTCTCCTCTCCGTATCCATCTGTTTAGAAGATCAGATTCTTTACATGGTTAACCGGCTAACAAGAAATTTTTGTTGGAAGACATTTCCTCGAGGTTCCAAAATATGCATCTTTTACTGTGATAAGAACAAATTCTATAAATGCCCCGTGGCAAACCGAATTATTTACCAGAAATTCACAAAAACTTTCGCGGAGGAAAAAATGCAGGCAAGTTCAAGACAAAAATACCAGAAAATTTATGGGGAAAGGTTTCACAGTATGATTTATCACTTTTTAGGCTAGATTTGCAAGAACTCTACTTAAATGTGATCAAATTCCGTCAAATTTTCAGTATTGTCTTCCACAAATGCTGCAAATTACTCAAACTCCGCTAGATTTTTGTTATAAGGAAGCGCAAAGTCGTTTCACCTCTAATTTTCTCACGTTTGACTCAAAATAGCGCAAATTTAGTTCAATATACTTGGATTGACCCTAACTTTGTCAAGAAAAGGAAAAAAAAAACTTGAAATGCTGAAAAGATCTAGTAGAAAACCTCAAATCTGTCTTGGATTTCGTTGAAAAATATGTTGTATAGAATGCCTCCGAGAAGCCTCTTTGCTAGACGCGTTGGACAAGCTGGGCCAGTGATAGACAGATTGGGCAAGCTACACAGCCGAAAAAACACCAAGGATGAAGGGGGGCGGCAACAACATCACGCTTGAGGCTCGAGCTCGCGCTGAGCACTTTGCTGATGAGATGGGTTCTGCCTTTGGCTGCGGGCCTACCAACAAGAAGGTTCCATTAATAGACATAAACCAACATCGACGAGCCAACAGTATTTAGAGAGAGAAAAGAACTCAGTCGTTAACTCCCAGAGCATCCACACAACAATACCACCAATGGCTTACTGCAACTCTCAGAACAATTTAGAAGGGGTTTGTAATTTATATGTTGTGAAAAAATTTTGATAGGTTATGGATGTGTAATGGTAACTTGATGTGATAAATGCCAATCTAACACTAGGTTAGCCATATTATCTGCTATTTGATTGCATTGTCTTAGGATATGTGTAAATGTGATTGAATCAAAATGTTGAGATAAAAGTCTAACTTCCAGGCATTTGCTTAAGAGGCAAGTATCGTGGACACGGTACACATTGTTGAGATGGAGGACAATGAGTTGGGAATCGAGTAAGATGATAAGATGATGAATATGACGGTGATTGGCCTCGGTAAGGAGGCCAATGACGGTTGTGTATTCTTCTTGGTTGTTGGTTGTTCAGCCAAGGCATATGCCGCTGGAGTGGAGGAGGTCATGTGAGAGGGTATAGAGGGCCCAAGCGGTTGAAGCGAGATTATGTGTCCAACGGATAGCTCCATCGACATAACTAATGTGGTAGGCCGATGGAGGATGCATATGTCAATAACACAAATGATATATTAGACACAAGGCATGGAGGAAAAAAGAAGATTAAAAACTCTACAAAAAGTGTACAAAAAGAAAAATCCTAGTGTAGAATGGCTACGCTCAGGTGTAAAATTTCTTTAAGTACAACCCATTGATTAGTTCTTTGAGAGGGTGGCCTTCGGGAGAGGCCAGTATGTATGCACCTTTAGTGAGGTAATGTTGGATGATGTAAGGTCCATGCCATAATGAATCGAATTTTCCATGGCCAAGGGTATCATGAGCGATATCGTAAGTAAGGATGAGGTCACCTTCGTTGAATGATCGAAGGTTGACATGGCAATCAAAGATGGCCTTCGATCATTTTTTGGTTGCCTCATTG
The DNA here is from genome assembly GCA_009831015.1 of Picea engelmannii. NCBI lineage: Eukaryota > Viridiplantae > Streptophyta > Pinopsida > Pinales > Pinaceae > Picea > Picea engelmannii. The sequence continues at coordinate 597,688 of ML782749.1, read as the reverse complement.
TTTTGTAATGAAAACCGGTGATCTTCATCCAATGAATCTAAGTTTAGCAAGCGCTTCTCGATTGGAGCAGTGTCAGGTAATAGCTCAATAGCAATGCGTAAGGTGGGAATTTTTCACTCGATGGGTAGCGTAGCCTCGAACCCATGGACTAGATGAAATGGTGTGAAACCAATGGTATTTTTAACTATTGTGTGATAGGCCCATAGTGCGGAAAACAACATATAATGTCAATTGGTATTATGTTTGTTAACCATGCGTTGCAACATGGTTTTGAGGACCTTGTTGACTGACTCTACCTTTCCATTGGACTGAGGGTAGTATGGGGAGGCGAACTCGTGGGAGAAGACTAACCTGGAGGAAATTTTGATGAAAGTCTCATTCTTGAAGTGTTTCCCATGATCGAAGATGAGCGGTAGTGGGACTCCAAAGAGGGAGATGACATGGTTAAAGAAAAAATGCACTGCAGTGTCAGCAATGTTGTTCAAGGTAGGCATGGCTTTGGCCCACTTGGTGAAGTAATCAGCTGGAACGAAAATGTATTTGTGTCCATTACTAGATGGAGGGTTGAAAATCATGAAGTTTATGCCCCTTTTGCAAAAGGGGCTGGCAGTAATGACTGGGTGTAAAAGAGTAGGTGGTTCTTGCGCTTTGTTGGCATATAGATGAAATTTGTCATACGTCTTCACAGTGTGGATGCAATTGTGGGACAATGTGGGCCAAAAGTAGTCTGCTCGAATGATTTTCTAGGAAGTGGACATCCCTAAGAGGTGGCCACCGTAGGTGTCATTGTGGAAATCATTAAAGACTCTATTGGCCTCATCGATGGTCAAACATCAACAAAGTATGGTGTTGACTCCTCGTTGATATAAGATGTCACTGATGAGGAGGTAGCGAGGGGCCTGGTATCAAATGTGTTGACAATTGTCTTGGGAAATGTGATTTCCAAGCTTCTGTGTTCGGAGGTAGATGAGGAGATCGTGGTACTAAGGGTCATCCGAGGGGATGTAAAACAAATGTTCATCAGGGAAGTCTGTATTGATGGGAGAACTGGTAGCATTGGAAGGAAATTTCGTAATGAGTTCAGCAAGGACAAGGTATTTCTTTCTCTTGGGTGTTGAAAATTCGAGGTCCTACTCCTAAAGGATGACGATCCATCGGGAAAATTTGCCATTATTTTTCTAGTGACTAAGAAAGTATTGCATGGGGTTGGAATCTGCTATGACCTTGGTAGTTCGAAGAAGGATGTAATGGTACATTTTCTGGACTATGAGGACAACTTCAAGGGAGAGTTTCTCTTTGTGATTGTATTTCAAGGGTGGCCCTGAAATATTTTTACTAATGTAGTAAATTACATGTTCACGGTCATCATCCCCTAATTGGACAAGAACTCCTGCTACTGAGATGACTAAGGCCGATAAGTAGAGGATATAGTCGTGGTCATAGTTGGGTGGAATAATCAACGGGGCATTGGAGAGTGCCACTTTAAGATAATCAAAAGCATTTTGGGAATGTTCATCATATTGGAATTGGATATCGTACTATAAGAGGTGAAGGAAACTGTGTACACGAGTGGCGTAATCAGGGACAAAGCGGTGTAAAAAGTTATATTTGCCTTGTAAGCTTTGCAGTTGGAATAAATTATGGGGGGGTGTAATTTCTGTGATGGCTTGGAACTTGAGGGGGTCCACTGTGATGTCGTGTTGGGAGACAATGAACCCAAGGAGGCATCCAGTGGTGACGTAGAATACACACTTGAGAGGGTTCAAGTGGATATTGTACTGACAACACATGTGAAAGAAAATGAAAAATTCATCGAGATGTTGAGTGTGCTTCTTGGATCGAGTGGTGAGATCGTCTAAGTAGGCGGGGATGATTTGAGCTAGCTCATGAAAAATTTCTATCATGGCACGTTGAAAAGTGGCACCAGCATTCTTGAGGCAAAAAGGCATGAAATGATATGCAAAAGTACCCCAAGGGGTAGTAAATTCGGTTTTATATTGATTGGCTGGGTGAATCTGAATTTGGTTGTAGCTAGAGAAACCATCCATGAAGGACAAAGCCTTATGGTTGGCACAATCATCGATAATTTGGTCGATAAAGGGAGTTGGAAAATTGTCTTTGGGACAAGCGTGATTGAGATCATGAAAGTTTGTATAGATGTAGATAGTGCCCTATTTTTTGTTAACTGAGACGGGGTTGGAGACCCATGACGTATATACGATGGGGTATATGAACCCTGCAACATGTAATTTGTCAATCTCGACTTTGATGGTTGCCACTTTGGATGGGTGTAATGGACGTTGCTTTTGTCGTACAGGGGTAATATTAGGCCATGTGTCTATACAATGTTCGACAATAGAGGGATTGAGGCCAAGCATCTTTGTGTATGACCAGGCAAAAATGTCCCTGTATTCCTAGATGAGACCTTTGTAAGCTATGAGCTCTTCAAAAGAGCATGCGACGTCGATGGTGATTTCCTCTATGATTCCAGGTTTGATGGAAATATTGATTTTGACAGTGGGGGAAATGTTGCCCATCTTTCCTTCTTCAAAAGCATTGGGGGCAGGGATAGGGTTATTGAACCAATCTATATGCCCTAAGAGGAGAAAATATTTGGTTTTGATTGTGTATATAGGGTTTTTTTTGGGAGGCGTAAAGGCTTCTTGTGAAAGAAAGATCACTCTGTGATGGAGCGTATCCCATGGGTAATCAAGGGTAGTTAACTCCTCGAGGATGTCTTCGTCGCAATGGAAGTGTCGAGAATACAAGGGATCTAGGATAGTAACTTTGGTGGTTTTCATAGTGTGGTTGTCTTCTGGTGGTGAAGATTTATGGGGAGTGACGCAAGGGGGCTACGATGGTTCACTCGACATAAACAAAATATCAAGATATTGTGGGTTGAAAATGGTAGTTGGGCATAAGATTTCTGTGGGGAAATGAACTGGAGAATTGGGGGGATTTGGGGGAAAATCCTCATATAAAATATCCAGGCACAATGAGGGATTAGGGAATGCATCAGGTTCAGGAGAGAAGATATGAAAAATATCAGGTGATGGAGTAGGGGTAATCACTTGTTCTGCTGGTATTGGGGAGGGGTGTAGGATTTTGAATAAGGGCCATTTGGAAATGCCTATATTCAATGATCATAGGACATTGATATGTGAAATTATCAAGTGATATGCATAGAGATAAAGGACATCTCATACGTTCATTGATTGAGGGTGTAGGATTTTGAATAAGGGCCATTTGGCAACGCCTATATTCAATGATCATAGGACATTGATATGTGAAATGATCAAGTGATATGCATAGAGATAAAGGACATCGCATACGTTCATTGATTGAGGTCATGACATAGTAGATTCTAGTGACATGTGGTTGAGATGACACAGATGGAAGGGGTTCTTGATGAAATATTTGGTGGACTCCCATTAGTGTCTGTCGAAATTGAGGTAATGATGGGCAATTGTGGGTGTAATGGCCATACTCTGAATAGATGGCACATGCGAATTTGGTTCACAACCCTTTGCTACTTGTATTAGGGGGTGCAGTGGTAGTACTGGAGGGAGTGATGAGTGGTGTCATTTCTTGAGGGTGTTGAATTAAATTTTGTATCTCGGGAAGAGACAGGCATTTATTGGTGGGGTGTTCATTTTTCTCACATAGTGCGCAAGGAGGATGAACTCATGGGGGAAGTGGAGTGGTGGTCTCTTTCTTTTTCTATCTGCCCCACATGTAGTAGTGGTGCTAGTGAGTGGGGGTCAGGGTGGTGCGATTGGATTAAGTATTGGAATCTGCATCAAGATTCCTTTAGTGTGGGGAGGGAGGGATGGTTGAGGGACCATCGTAGGTGGATGTAGATACCATACTGGGATTTACAAGACCATATTGGGAAGGGTAACTGTTTCATATACCTGGAAAGATTGTACGCCTGGTGGGGGGTAAATAAAAGGGATTTGGGTAATGTCTTGGGGGACTATATCCCAAATCGAGATGTCGCCCTGGGGGAGGGTGAAATCAGGAACAAGGGGAGCTAAAGAGTTCTCAAGGGATTCCTGAGGGAGGAGCTCTGAAATGAGTGGGACATTAGATAGTAAGGAAGCTTCTGTGGGGGAAAGAGTATCTCTAGTTTCTATTCCATTGGATGAAATGACACATACTTGTGCTGAGGGATGTATGAGCGGTGGTTCTCCATGGTATGTCCCTAGCAAGGATGGTTCTTTGAAAATTCTAGGACCCATCTCGATGAGTGGGTAGGCATCGGGATTAGTGTGGACAAAAGGTGATGTGTTATCAATGTTGGAGGAAGGGTTGGGCTCATAATGTGACACTTGGTTGATAGTGATGATCTTCCCATTGTGAGCGAGCATCATTGTGCAAAACATAAAAGAGGTCACAACCTTCATAGCGTACATGTAGCTATGTCCGAACACAATGTTGTAATCGAGTGGAGCATCGATAAATTCAATGCCAATGAGGATAGTATTTCCCTCGAGTTCAACGGGGACATTTTGAAAGAGCCCTTCAGAAGAGGATGGGCATCCATCATAAGCTCTGAGAGTGATGGCAGATGGTATAATATCGGGAGAGCTAAGTTTCTACCATATGTTTTTGGACATGATGCATGTGGATGCACCTTTATCAATGATGCAGTGATGAACTCCGATGTTCCAGATTTTAAGCCATATTTGGAAAGTGACCAGAGCGGTGAGACGGGGTTCCCCACTATCAAGATAAAATGTGATGAGTCGAGTATCAAAAGGGTCGACTGCCCCCAGGGTGGAGAGTAATGACTTCCCTTGATTAGGACATGTTTGAAGGACTTCTAAAACTAACATGGCAGCATGATATTATGCCAAGTCATCGAGCAAACTATAATTGTGTGTTGCCCTAGCATGAGGGTTGTTGATATTCCAGCATAATGGGATGCGAGGAATATGAAGGGGTGTTTCATTATTAGGGTGAGGAATCATCAAAGGTGGTCCAGTTGTGAATGGGGATGCTTCCGAGGTAGTGGGAACAGATTCAAGAGGTGCACTGTATTGTTGGCTGCGCATTTGTAGAAAAACTTCTTCCTCGCTAGTGAGGAGGATACTATAGTTTGCAAGAGTATTGGGGTTTGGATACTATCCCATATGTGGTGGGCATGATGCCTCTCCTATTGGGTGTTCATCACCCCTTGGTGTGGAATGGGGTTTTTCAACATGGCCGGGGGTGGTTGTTTCACATATTTTTGAGGGCCCTGCGGCTGGGCAGACAGTGCTGGGGGACATCGTCCATTTTTGGATTCATTCCTCCGTTTACGGTCGACAATTTGAGGAAAATGGTAAGTATAATGGACATACTCACTGCAAAGGGCACAAGGGAATTTTTTCCAAAGATTGTTGTTATTCTTCCCTTGGAATTTTTTGTTATTCCCCCCTTGGGGGTTTTGGTTACCCCCAACAGGTTGGTTATGTTGGGGGTGATTCCCTCATGGTCTTGTATTATTATTGTTTAGGTTTTTTCATTTATTTTTGGCATTATTCAACTGATGGGTCAGATTTTCCATATTCATTTGTTCAAAATTTTGATATTGCTGAATGGGAGAGGGTTGAACAAAGTTAACCCCAACGTGTGGGTGTCCTTGTGGTGGAGCCATGGGCAGTGGAGGGCCAGGAAATGGAAAGTAAGGGTTATTTGGTGGAAATGGTCTATAGGGTACATAGGAAGCATAGCTCTTTCACTAGTTCTTAGGGTGTAAGTTGCGGTAGAGGGGGTACTAGAACTTGGTTGGACAGCTGGGCGTATTGTGGGTGTCGACGGTGATCCACTTATGGGTGGATGAAGGGAAACAGGGTATGGTTGTCGATAAGGGGGAGGAGGATAATAACGAGGTCCTACATATACCGACAAATATTGAGGTGTTCCATACATAGGTGGTTGTTGGAGTTTTGGATTGTGGTGTGTTGTGGTACTAATCAATCCATCCGTTGAGTGAGACATCCCAAGTTTGTCCTGGCTGAATGGAACGGGTCTCGAGGCATCAAGTAGTACTATATATAAGTATTGTGATTGTGAATAGATGAGTTTGAACTATTGAGCCTTTCCGATGGTTTCTTCTTTATATTGGGGGAAGGTGGTGGCCACATCCTTGGTAAGAAGGGAAACAAGTGATTTGAGAAACCAATTGAGGCATTGTTGGTTGGTGGCTTCAATGTTGCATATACTACGTCGTCGATGCTATTCATGAATGTGGTCAGCGATGTGTGTGGTGGAGGTTGGTTTAAACTCTAATAGTAGTTCGATACCATTGTCATGACGGATTGGTAGTTGAAAGAAGGTCAAAAATGCTTTGGCCAAAGATTCAAAGGTCACATGAGACCCAAAATTTTCTTCTACATACCACTTGGTTGATGGGCTAGTGAGTGTATGTTGGAATAACCTCAATCGGACGATGTCATCGATGATGTTGTTTGAAGAGAACCATAAGTGGAAGGTCATGATATGGTTGGTCGGGTCGTCTCCCGCTTTTCCTTCAAACTTGGGGATGTATGAAGGTAGTTTTCTAGGCATTGTAGGCCATGTGGGGTCGTGCAATATAGGATCATTGGTGAGTTTAGTTAGATATGGTATGTTGAGGGAAGACATGTAGGGCATCCGTGGTAGTAATGGAGGATTAGTTCCAGCCATGGTGTGAGTGTTTTGTGTTCCTGACCCTTGAGGGGGGTTAGGTGGGGTTGTACTTCATCCTTCGGAAGAAGTGTGCCCCCCGGTTCCTTGTAAAGGGAAGAAAGTGGACGGTTGACCTTGGGAAATGGATCCAAGTAAAGTGGAACCAATCAAAGTAGGTCCCAAGATAGTAGCACTCACAAGGGTGTGAGAAGGTGGAGTTGATGAGTTGGAAAGACTAGGAACTCCACCTAGTATGGGAGGGATATTTAGCAAGTGTCTGGAATGATGGGGATTCTATGGGTCCCCTATGATGTCCAAATAGAGAAGTGTATGTTTGCAAATGGTGATGAGAGAAATAAATGAACAAGATTGTTTGCTATAATTTTTGGACCTTCACAATATATTTCACAATCGCATGTAATTACAAGTTAATCATACAAAAATCAATTGATAAACATGCATATATGTGGATAGGTGGAGTTTTTCTGCGTGGGAGAACAAAGAAAAAAAATGTTCCTATCCTAAAAGATGTAACATCCTTCCTCTCAAAATAGCACTGGACCTTCCAATAGCACTCACCAGTGGGGCCTAAAGACACAGGAAGAGGAACTAGTAAAGGATGAAACAATCTGTTATAATGATGGGTAGAGGGGAAATATACTGAAAGAGATGGCGATATTTCCCAATAGCCACACAAAATCCGATCAAGGTGCAATTGCAGCCCACAATTTCCACCTGGTTAGATGTCCTAAGATTTGGTCACTAGGTACCTCGGTCAAAGTGCGACATTTAGATTTTCGGCCTCAGAAATGGGTCATGGGATGGATCCTGTCCAAGAGGTGGGTGCCTCAAGGGGGGACACATAGAACAACCAGACCTCAACCTTCGACCCTTCACGGGTATCTCCCTGCCTTATGGTGTTAGGAACACTTGACTTGGAGGATTCTAAGATTCCCTATTTGACAACTTCTACTATTTGAAGATGTGAGAACCAGATAACGGGGAGTTATTTGGATGCCTATCCCCAAAATCCTAACTAGACTAAAAAAAATCTTTTGGCACCTCCAGTGGAGGAAAACTTAGTGAGTTTTTAGAAAAAAATTAGATGTGGTTTGTTTGAGAGATTGGGGGTATGAACCAACCTCGTTGAATTTAAGTGGGAGTGGATAGTTTCATCAAGAAAAGGGTGGTGCATTTCGGGATCCATTTGGAGGAAACTTACTTCAACCTCCATGATTCTAGATGAAACTATGTGAGTGAGTAGTGACTTTATATGTGAACAAGTGAAAGTGTGCCAAATTTTTAATAATTTAGGTGTCACCTTGGTGCATGTGGACTTCGTGTGGTCATTACAAGTCTTGATTACCTAATTTACTAAATTCCATTGGTACAACCTTGCGGAATTTTAAAATCCCTAGAGAACTAGCATGTGGACATATGGGTCCTTACCAATCCTTTAACTCCCTAGTGTGATTTAATATAAGATGTCTTTAAAAACTATCCTAGATTGTGGACATGTGGGCATGTATGGGCCTGTTACAAAACCTTTAAACTTCCCTAGTGATGTAATCTAAGAAAGTAGACTCAAAACTATCCTATCTTTGTAGCATGTGGGCATGTATGGGCCCTTAAAAATTTAAGATGTGTTTGAAAAGAACCTAAGAGGAGTCCTGAGGGGGCTGTTGTCCTCTCCTAAAGATTTTGTCTTTTAAGAGAGATGAAATTTCCCCTCAATTGTTTTTCTGATTCTCAAGATCGCTCTATGGTGCGAGAGAAGAGCATACTCAATAATTGACATTTAATTTCCGGTCCCAATGTAAGTGGTTATATATGTGATAGAGAATGATTTCAACTGAACTTTAATTAAATAAATCCATCCATGTGGAAAAATGAAAGAAAAAAATGGATAAAAATGGATTTTAACCCCCATAAGTGCTTATGTTTTGACTAACCCTTCATGTGGAGAGGGAATCTAAGTGTGGTGCATATTACAATTTTCATAGAATCAAAATTAAGAAGGCTATGGGCCTTAAACAGATCACAAAATCCCTTACAATATATGATTTTTTGGACAGATGTGTGGGTCACAGAGTAGAAAAAAGTGCTTTTGGCACCAATGCACAAATAAAAAATGACCTTTGGATGTAGGTGCGCAGAATGTGTTGAGAAACACAGTGAGTTTGGCGCACGTTCTCAAAAGACGTGCCTGTGGGTTAAAAAACCCGTGCACTTTCTGTTACATGACCGAAAATAAAAGTTCTGATGAAATTCTCTCATCTCAGCCCTGAATTTATCTTTTTGCAACTAGGCATGGGCCGGTTATGGTTCCTACAAGTTAAATGAACCAAAAATAAGTGCTCAAACAACCCAAATGGTGAGGAAATTGATACCTATCCCTAGTGGAGTCGTCAATCTGTTGTATCCTTTTCATCACCTAAATGAGCAAAATAAAGACATTTACAAGTCTAGTTGGGTTAGCTAGACATGACAGAGATGAACGCAAGAGTTAAAAACATAAAGAATAAGAAATAAACAAACAACTAAGCTAATAACAATTAAAGAAACTAAACTAATGTGAATAAGGGAAATAGAAGAAAAAATAAATAATATTCATGCCACCAATGGATAAGTTGTATTAGTGGAAAAACACCAAAGAGAAAGGGAGACTTATGGGTCCCCTCTTCCTCCAAGGGAGGGATCTTGAACCCCCAATGATTGAGCTCTTCTTACAAATAGAAAACTAGAGGGAAATGGTGAAGAAATCCAAAGCTCATTCACTCAAGAGGTGATGTGAATGGATAAATGAGATGATTCTTATATGATCTAATGAGGACAGAGGTTCCTCCAAGAGAATATAGGAAGCATAACAATACAAATAAATTCTTGGAAATGTAGTGCAGCCATGGCCTCTTTTTATAGCAAAGTTTTAAGGCATTATTCAACCAGTCCTTAGTGTGAACAAGGGGTTCTTTAGGGAACCCTTAGGTATTTGACCATCCCCCCACTCGGATTCATCTCGGATTTGGGTGTCAAATCGACTTGGGAGATAAACCAGAAGTAGGTGGAAGGCCGACCAAAATCATAAATGCGTCGTTCTGAGGTATGCGTGACTTTTTGTGTCCACAGTCGTGTATCGGGCGCATGTTCGCTTTTCTGTCGTTTTCGACTGGCACACGTGTGTGCGCTTCCTTTCTATCCTTAGAACATGTTGATTTTATAACTGGTTGTATAGTTTTGTGCCCTTTGGAAATGCATTTTTGAAGATGTGGGTGAGCTAATAGGTGTTTGGAGATTCTAGATTCTTGTAACTATTTGCAGACAAAATTTCAATGATAAAAGTCCCTCTTGAACTTTTCAACTTCAAGGTCAGAATGCAATATCAACCACGAGACTCTGACCAACAAACCTGGACCATATTGGACTAGTGTTTCAACCAGAAGATATGATACCAATCTATAATGTCCTCGGCCACCCACAGGCCGAGGTATGCCACCTTCAAGCCCACCCTTGGACTTCTTTCTCTTACCAATACCTTTTTTTTTAAATTAATAAGGATGCATAAAAGAAAAGATCTAAAAACATGCACAACAATAGCCAACAAGCATGCATATTCTAAAGATTCAATTAAACAATAAATAAATGCATAGCTTAATACATTCATATACAGGTAAATAATATAATAACAGAGAGAACTTATCTTTATAAAATATGACACCAACTAGATGCATAGCAAGGACGTTCCACCCAACCGTAGACACTATTGTTCCAAATATGAACAACAATGTCACCCGTGAGCAAGGGATATGAATCCATAAGGATGGTTCCAGAGTGTTACTTGACTTCCCAAAGCAGTCAACACTCTAGCTCTCATAGGATTTCCTAGTACTCACAACAATCCAAGTACCTAGCTCTCTTCTACCTAGCCTACACAACTTAAGAGAATGGACCTCCAACCTTCTCTACCATGCAGTCCCTCAGGAAGTCCTTCTCCTTCCAGGTTTCTAGCACAACTGGATAAGAATATCAATGCTAGAACTCTCAGTACTTGCAGCTGTGAAAAAATATGGACATAGGCCAATGCATCTCAGACATGCAGGCCTCAAGTCATGGTTGGATTACACCAATGACCACTACTCCAACAATACCATGGCTACTCTTCGTCAATTTGTTTCCCTTTCCCATGTGAAGATGCAAATGAGGATGGATCAATGAGTCATAGGTAATGACGGGGTGAATGAATGAGTGAGAAAGTGAATGAATGCATGAACTAGTGAGAAAGTGAATGAATGCATAAGAGAATGAAGGAGTGAATGATAAAATGAGAGAACGAGCAATCATCCAACCCCCCAACAGACCAGGGGTGGGTTTAAGTATTTTGTGGGGAATCAATAATCTCCTAGCCTCCCCCAAGAATCTCATGTAACTAATCCACTCCCTTAGACAAAAGGGTAATTCAAATAGTAAAAAACATTTATCCCCTCAAGTCCCCTCTCTTATGGAATCATAGCCCCCTATAACTCTATTCCTTGTCCGTCTAGCAGCCAATGATGTGTGTATTATTAATAATGATCAAAACATTACATTTCTTAGGCACACTAGCCTCTTATAATTGTTTGGGCCATATGGCCTCTTGACAATTGATAAAATACATTATTTAATATGGGGCTCAAAACCTGGGGTGTTACATTCGGTAAACCAAGGGGTTGGATGAGATCGTCCTGAGCCTCCATCTTCTCCTTCAAGTTATAGTTCTTCTTCCTCTGAGCATTCTCATCACTCTCAACATTATAACCATAAATCCTCTTTTAAAGATGCTAATCTCAAAAAACTAGATAATTAGATCTGACAGGTTGAAGTATATTGTCGTCTTCAACATATTGACGAAGAGGAAGTTAAAGTGCAGCTGACTTCTCTTCGGTTGGAAGGCACTGCCTTCGTATGGTGGGAGAGAAAGCTAGAAGATAGAAGTAAGTGTGGTAATCTTCTTTCCTCATGGTTAGAATTTAAAATAGATATAAGGACGTAGTTCTATCCATTAGGGTATTTACATAAAGCAATGATGGAATGGTAAACTTTGAGGCAGAGTAAAGGTCAAACTGTACAAAGTTTCATAGAATAATTTAGGAAGAAAGATCTTGCATTGAATATTCCTTTGGATTATTTTGAAACTTTAATGAAGTATATTGGCACAGTTCACAGTTATATTCATTGTACTTTTCTCTTGTTCAACCCACTAGTCTTGATGATGTTTGTGTGCAATCCACTCACCTTGAGAATAGGGGGAACCATTTTCAAGAAGATCCCATGAAGAATCCTTCCAATTTCCCACAAAATACTTTCAAGAAGTTCAAAAGGAAGGACAAGAAGACCTCTATATTAATGAGAGAAGGAGGAAAACCATCTTACACTCATTGCAAGAGGAGGAGTCAGGATGAAGAACACTGTTGGAAACTACATCCAGAAAAGAAACCGAAATAGCTTGGTGGAAAAGGGAAGACAAATATTGTTGCTACAGTGAAAAAAGATATTGGTTCTGAATCGGGAGATGAAGGAAAGGTCACAGTGGTTGGAGTACAAGTTAAATATTCTCTTCATCCTAGTTCAAGTTCCAATGATGAATCTGATATTGATGAACGAAAGAGGAATGTGTTATTTCATATACGAGTTTTATCTAAACATACTAAGATATATACATTATTTAATCCAATTTTCCAAGTAAACTTAATGATCCAGATGGATATCGGTGGCCACCCACCTTTTCCAAATGGCTGAAAAAAAAATTCTGACATTTTTGGCAATTTACTATTTTTAGCAGTTTTTACTTCTAGGGCCATTTTGAGGGCCTAAATGAAGTTTTTTCAGTATCAAGATCCTTAATGATAGTAAAAGGAATGGTTGATCCCCCAAAATGAATCTCCTCAGTGATACCTTTCCAACGAGCTATCACATGCCTAAAATGGAGATCGTATGCAAAAGTTACGACCCCGGGAAGTTGATGTACTAGCTTACCCAAACGGGGCCCACATGACTTTTGGCATTTCATCTCCTAGGGTTAGGTTTTTGGATGTATAGGATTTTTGGCATTCTTTCTTATTGTAAAAATGCCTTCAGAGCCTCATTGTAACCTTCTTCTTGCAAATGCACGCTGTCGTCACATCTCTTCTTAGAGATAAGCCGCCACCATTCCAGCAAGCTTGTTTCCGCTGCATTTTACAGTTTCAACTTATTTTGTTATCGAATAGAAAACCAATTTTACTATATCTCTGTTATTTTGTATTAAGAACCTATTAATAATCTATATTCATTTTTTTTTTCTCATAAAATATGGATCAGTGGTATCAGAGCGGTCTGCTCCTTGTCGTTTTAATGCATGTCCCCAACGAGGTCAGAGTACAAAGAGTTGGGTCTCAAGCTTGTTTCTCTTGAGGACAAAAGCTCTCACACACCCAAGCGACCTCCCATGGCAGGAGAAAAGAAAGATGATGGGACAGGAGATCCTTTCAAACTATTGACTGAGGAAGCCCTCACACAACAGAGGAACGAGATGATGAATAGTTTCGCACAAATCCTTCAGCGACTACCAACAAGCAATGCATCTTCTTCGAACGGAGGCGCCGCCCCCTTAAAGGTACAAATAAACTTTGATATTCCTATATTTGAAGTTCAGATAGACGTAGATGTTGTAGACAAGTGGTTGAATCTACTAGAAGGGTATTTTTTGTTCATAAATTTTCGAATAGAGAAAAGATTACTTTTGTGCTCCTCAAAGCCGTACCCCATGTCAGAGATTAGTGGGAAACTTTCTGTGAGAAAAAGGAAACAGAGGAAACCTCATTATTTTCAGTCACGGCCACCTGGGAATCCTTCAGGGATGCTATTAAGGAACAATACTACCCTGTCAGAAGTTATGACGACCTGTATACCAAATGGACCACGCTGTGACAAGAAAGAGACCAAGCAGTCCTAGATTTCACAAATATCTTCCATACTTTGCGCACCAAGTTGGGTATCAAATATTTGGAGAGACATCTGGTGCCCAAGTATCGCGATGCTCTACATAGATACATCCAGACCGAAATGGAATTTCTAGACATCTCATCCTTGGACGCGACCTACCGATATGCTTTCAAAATTGAGCAGAAGCTCAAACAAAAGATGCGGCTATTTGGGCCTAGGAACCCCTCACAACAAAATCTAGGAAAGGGCGGCCCCAACCCACCAAACAAAGGACAGAGAAAATATGGATAGTATCAATACAACCAATACAAGCCGCAAGCAAAGAAGGACACCAGAAAGACAAAGAAAGATACCAGGAAGTGGTGCGACTTCCATAAGATCCCTTGGCATAACACTGCTAACTATCACTCAAAGCAGTCATTGGTGGCTGATGTGAAAGCCTCTAAATCAGATGTAGATTCTGACTTCAATACAAAACCAGAAAGGGGAAGATGAATCATTGACACAGAACCCAGTGCCACCGTTGCTACCAACAAGATCCAGCCTGGTGAACCAGATGAGCCAGAAGAAGGAGAGCGCATCTTCCATTCACAGATGTGGGTAAAAGGCACCCCACTTCACTTCATCGTTGACAGCGGTAGCCAGAAGAACCTGATCTCAATAGAGGCCGTCAAGTGGTTGGCCCTGCCAACAACGCCGCACCCACAACCCTACACCATTGGATGGCTCCGCCAAGGAAGCGATATCCGTGTCGGCCAACAGTGTCGACTGTCGTATGGCATCAAGCCCTTCAAAGATGAGGTATTGTGTGATGTTTCTCCTCTTGAAGTTTGTGATGTTCTTTTGGGCCAACCTTATTTATGGAAAAGTCATGCGGTATATGAGTCTAGGCCTCGTAGTGTTATTATTACTTTGAACAGGAAATTGTACAGGATACCCGAGGCAGTCCCACGTAGTGCTATTTCCTTGATCTCTGCTAAGAAATGAAGGAAGGTCATCTCTCAGATGGGGAAGTTTGTCTTCTTCGTGATTCACTCTCAGAATAAGCGAAAGATCGCAGCCACATCCAGGGTCTCTGCGGCAGACCTCTCCACAAAGCATAAGAAAGTAGATAAGGTCATGGAAGAATACTTGGCTATCTTCTCCTCACTTATAGGGGTACCTCTGCACTGCCAGGTCAATCACCCCATCGATATGACCCTCGGCGCACCACTGTCCAATGGGCCAGTCTATCATCGCTCTTTGTTAGAGAATGAGGAGATCAAGAGATAGATCCAAGAAATTCTCCACAAGGGGCACATATGCCCTAGCTCATCACCTTGAGGGAGCCCAATTGTGCAGGTACAGAAGAAAGATGGAACCTGGTGACTCTGTATTGATTACTGGGCTCTGAATAAAATCATTGTCAGAAACTGGTACCCGATTCCCCGAATCGATGACCTCCTTGATCAACTCAYAGGGGCCAAATACTTYAGTAAGATTGATCTAAAGTATGGCTACCACCAGGTCCCGATAGAACAAATAGATGTATGGAAGACTGCCTTCAAGTCAAAGGAAGGAATTTTTGAATGGTTGGTCATGCCCTTTGGTTTGACAAATTCTCTAGCCACTTTCATGAGGATGATGGACGATATCCTGCGACCATTCACCAATACTTTTGTAGTGGTGTATCTGGATGACATTCTAATTTACAACAAGACTTGGGGCGAACACTTGCAGCATATTCAGCAGGTTCTGCACACCCTGCGGCAGCACAAGCTATACGCCAACCTGGAAAAATGCTCCTTCGGCATGGACAGGGTCCATTACCTGGGCTACATCATTGATCAACATGGCCTACATGTGGATCTAGCCAAGATCCAAGTCGTCCGTGACTGGCCAGCCCCAACAAAACTCATTAAGCTTCGGAGCTTCTTGGGACTTGCTAATTTCTACCGCAGGTTTGTGTTGGGTTTCTCCCATATTGCATGGGCCCTCAGCCAAATAAACAGGGGTGGTGGCAAGGTGAATTTTGCGTGGGGTCGGTCCCAACAACCAACGTTCGATGATTTGAAGTAGCGCTTGTGCTCAGGCCCAATACTTTCACTACCAGACCTGCAACATCCCTTTGATTTCGAGACAGATGCTTCAAACTATGTCATGGGCGTCGTTCTCACTCAGCACGGCCACCCCGTGGCCTATCATAGTGAGACACTGTCAGATATTGTCTGTAAGTACCCTACTTACGAAAAAGAAATGTACTCCATTATGCAAGCATGTCACTAGTGGAGACATTACATTCTTGGGAAGGAGACAATCATCCACACTGATCATAAGCCACTGTAGTTCATGTAGACACAGGGAAAACTAGAAAATGACTTCCATCAAAAGTGGTCCACATACTTGCAGCAATTCCACCTCAACATCAAGTATAAAATAGGAAGCACCAATCACGTCGTTGATTGCCTCAGCAGACCGCCAGTCACGGAACTCACCACAATGCTAGACTCTTGTGGCCATGATACATATGGATGGCCCCAACTCTATGAGACATACCCTGACTTCACCACCACCTACCAAATGTTGGGTGCAAATGCAGTTGTCGATAATTTTCATCTTCAAGATGGGTTATTGTGTCATCTGGGCCATATCTGTGTTCCATCAAGCGAGCAAGCGAAGCTGATCTGGGAAGCCTACTACAGTCGGGCGGCAGGACACTTTGGCATCAAAAAGACAGTGGCAATGCTACAGAAACATTTCTACTCGTCGAAACTTCGATAGGAGGTCGGCAAGTATATCAGGTCCTGCACTACCTGTGTTATTGCCAAAACTACCACTAAGAAAAACGGCTTGTACACCCCTCTTCCTACTCCTGACAGGCCATGGGAATCCATCTCAATGGACTGCATGTTGGGCCCCCCATCCACCAAGCGGGCAAATTACTGTGTTTTTGTGGTTGTTGATCGCTTTTCTAAGATGGCAATTATGGTTGCCTGCAAGAAGAGCATCACAGTAGAGGCCACTGCCAAGCTCTTCTTTGAACGAGTCTGGGTACATTTTGGAATCCCACAAACCATTGTCTCATATCGGGATAGTCGATTTCTCAGCACATTCTGGTCAAGCCTCTGGTCACTGCTGGACACCAAGCTCACCAAATCCATGACCTTCCACCCCTAGACAGATGGCCAAACTGAGGTTGTAAATAGAATGATTGTGCATATCCTTCGCATGTATAATTCAAAGAACCCTCACACATGGGATGAGAGCCTTCCTTATGTCCAACATAGCTACAACTGAGCCTTTCATAGCTCAACCGGCCACAGCCCCTTTCAAGTGGGGTTGGGATTCCAACGATTGGTTTCCATAGATGTTGCACTTCCCCTTGCAGTCACCTCGACTAACTTATCTCCTGCTCCAACTAAAGCTGACAAAGCCACCCGGTTCATTGAGCGGATCCATCACATCCACCAACAAGTTCAGTATATCCAATAGAAGTCCAATGACAAGTACAAACAATGCCATGATCAACATCGGGTGCCACATAAGTTTCAGGTGGGCGATAAAGTTTGGTTTCACTTGTAGAAAGAACGCCTTATAGGACCCCATCGTAAGCTTCACCCACTCCATTATGGACTGTACACTATCACCAAGGCCATGGGGGATAATTATTTTGAGCTCAACATTCCTCCTTTCCTTGGCTTGCACCCAGTGTTCAACGTGGATCTACTTCGCCCTTATTTCCCACCATTATTGGACACCTCAGAAGTAGCAGAACAACTGACACCAATAGAGCTCAACCCTGACTACATACAACATGAATCCAATGATTATATTATGGAGAGATAGATCAAGGGCACTCGATAACAAAGGATCTAGCTTTATCGAGTCGTCAAAGCAGGGCAGCTTCGGCACCAAGGCAAGTGGCTCACCCGAGGCCAAATTCAACAGAAATTTCCTCATCTAATGGGGGACCTCAACGCAATGGAGACCATTTATTCCTAAGGAGGGAGGATTGATATAGATGGATATCGTTGGCCACCTACCTTTTCCAATTGGCTCAAAATAGATTTCTGACATTTTTGGTAATTTACTATTTTTAGCAGTTTTTACTTCCAGGGCCATTTTGAGGGCCTAAATGAATGTTTTTTGGTATCTAGCTCCTCAATTATATCCAAATACATTATTTATCCCTAAAAATTAATCTCCTCGGTGATACCTTTCCAACGGGCTATCACACGCCTAAAACGGAGATCGTATGAAAAAGTTATGACCCCGGGAAGTTGATGTACTAGCTTACCCAAACGGGGCCCACATGACTTTTGGCGTTTCATCTCCTAGGGTTAGGTTTTTGGATGTCTAGGGTTTTGGGAATTCTTTCTTATTGTAAAAATGCCTTTAGAGCATCATTGTAACCTTCTTCCTGCGAATTCGTGTTGTTGTCACATCTCTTCTCAAAGATAAGCCGCCACCATTCCAACAAGCTTGTTTCCGCTGCATTTTACAGTTTCAGCTTATTTCGTTATTGAATAGAAAACCAGTTGTACTGTATCTCTGTTATTTTTTGTTAAGAACTTGTTAATAATCTATATTCATTTCATTCTTCTCATAAAATCTGGATCAGTGGTATCAGAGCGGTTTGCTCCTTGTCGTCTTAATGCATGTTCCCAACGAGGTCAAAGTACAAAGAGTTGGGTCTCGAGCTTGTTTCTCTTGAGGACAAAATCTCTCACACACCCAAGCAACCTCCCATGGCAGGAGAAAAGAAAGATGATGGGACAACATATCCTTTCAAACTGTTGATTGAGGAAGCCCTCACGCAAAAGAGGAACGAGATGATGGATAATTTCGCGCAAATCCTTCGGCGACTACCAACAGGCGATGCATCTTCTTCAAACAGAGGCGTCGCCCCTTCAAGATAAAAATAAACTTTGATATTCCTATATTTGAAGGTCAGATAGATGCAGATGATATAGACAAGTGGTTGAATCTACTAGAAGGGTATTTTTTTGTTCATAAATTTTTGAATAGAGAAAATATTACTTTTGCGCTTCTCAAAGCCATTCCCCATGTCAAAGATTGGTGGGAAACTTTCTATGAGCAAAAGGAAATAGAGGAAACCTCATTATTTTCAGTCACGGCCACCTAGGAATCCTTCAGAGATGCTATTAAGGAAAAATACTACCCTGTCGGAAGTTATGACGACCTGTATACCAAATGGACCACACTGCGGCAAGAAAGAGACCAAGCAGTGCCAGATTTCACAAATATCTTCCATACTTTACGCACCAAGTTGGGTATCAAAGATTCAGAGTGACATCTAGTGCTCAAGTATTGTGGTTCTATACATAGATACATCCAGACCGAAATGGAATTTGTAGACATCTCATCCTTGGGAGCGGCTTACCGATATGTCGTCAAAATCAAGTAGAAGCTCAAACAAAAGACGCGACAATTTGGGCCTGGGAACCCCTCACAACAAAATCCAGGAAAGGCTGGCCCCAACCCACCGAACAAAGGACAGAGCAAAGATGGACAGTATCAAGACAACCAGTACAAGCCGCAAGAAAAGAAGGACACCATAAAGACAAAGAAAGATACTGGGAAGTGGTGCGACTTCCATAAGAGCCCTTGGAATAACACTGCTGACTGTCGCTCAAAGCAGTCGTTGGTGGCTGAAGTGAAATCCTCTGAATTAGATGTAGATTCTGACTCTGAGACAGAACCAGAAAGGGGAAGACAAATCATTGATGCGGAACCCAGTGCCACCGTTGCTACCACCAAGATCCATCCTGGTGAACCAAACGAGCCAGAAGAAGGAGAGCGCCTCTTCCATTCATAGATGTGGGTAAAAGGAACCCTGCTGCACTTCATCGTTGATAGCGGTAGCCAGAAGAACCTCATCTCAGTAGAGGTCGTCAAGTGGTTGGCCCTGCCAACAACGCCACACCCACAACCCTACACCATTGGATGGCTCCGCCAAGGAAGCGATCTCTGCGTCGACCAACAATGTCAACTATCGTATGGCATCAAGCCCTTCAAAGATGAGGTATTGTGTGATGTTGCTCCTCTTGAAGTTTGTGATGTTCTTTTGGGCCAACCTTATTTGTGGAAATATCATGCGGTATATGAGTCTAGGCATCGTAGTGTTATTATTACTTTGAATAGGAAATTGTACAGGATACCCGAGGCAGTCCCACCTAGTGCTATTTCCTTGATCTCTACTAAGAAATGCAGGAAGGTCATCTCTCAGATGGGGAAGTTTGTCTTCTTTGTGATTCACTCTCAGAATAAGTGAAATATCGCAACCACATCCTAGGTCTCTGTGGAGAAYCTCTCCACACAACAGAAGCAAGTAGATAAGGTCGTGGAAGAATACTCAGATATCTTCTCCTCACCTACAGGGGTACCTCTGCACTGCCAGGTCAAGCACCCCATCGATCTGACCCTCGGCGCACTGCTTCCCAATGGGACAATCTATCATCGCTCTTTGTTAGAGAATGAGGAGATCAAGAGACAAATCCAAGAAATGCTCCACAAGGGGCACATACACCTTAGCTCATCACCTTGTGGGAGCCCAATCGTGCTGGTACAGAAGAAAGATGGAACCTGGCAACTCTGTATTGATTACCGGGCTCTGAATAAAATCATTGTCAGAAATCGATACCTGATTCCCTGAATCGATGACCTCCTTGATCAACTCATGGGGGCCAAATACTTCAGTAAGATTAATCTAAAGTTTGGCTACCACCAGGTCCCGATAGAACAGATAGATGTATGGAATACCACCTTCAAGTCAAAGGAAGGACTTTTTGAATGGTTGGTCATGCCCTTTGGTTTGACAAATGCTCCAACCACTTTCATGAGGATGATGGACGATATCCTGTGAACATTCACCAATACTTTTGTAGTGGTGTATTTGGATGACATTCTAATTTACAACAAGACTTGGGACGAACACTTGCAGCATATTCAGTAGGTTTTTCACACCCTGCGACAGCACAAGCTATACGCCAACCTAGAAAAATTCTCCTTCGGCATGGACAGGGTCCATTACCTGGGCTACATCATTGATCAACATGGTGTACATGTGGATCTAGCCAAGATCCAAGTAATCCTTGACTGGTCAGCCCCAACAACACTCACTAATCTTCGAAGCTTCTCGGGACTTGCTAATTTCTACCGTAGGTTCATGTTGGGTTTCTCCCATATTGCATGGGCCCTCAACCAAATAAACAAGGGTGGTGGCAAGGTGAAATTTGCGTGGGGCCGGTCCCAACAACAAGCATTCGATGATTTGAAGCAGTGCTTGTGCTCAGCCCTAGTACTTTCACAACCAGACCTGCAAAATCCCTTTGAGATAGAGACAAATGATTCAGACTATGCCGTGGGCGCCGTTCTCACTCAGCACGGCCACCCCATGGCCTATCATAGTGAGACACTATCAGATACTATCCGTAAGTACCCTACTTACGACAAATAAATTTACTCCATTGTGAAAGCATGTCGCCAATGGAGACATTACATTCTTGGGAAGGAGACAGTCATCCACATTGATCATAAGCCACTTCAGTTCATGCAGACATAGGGAAAACTACAAAATGATCGACATGAAAAGTGGTCCAAATACTTGCAGCAATTCCACCTCAACATCAAGTATAAAACAGGAAGTACCAATCGCGTCGCTGATTGCCTCAGCAGACTACCAGTCGCGACACTCACCATGGTGCTAGAATCTTGTGGCCATGAGACATCTGGATGGTCCCAACTCTATGAGACAGACCCTAACTTCGCCACCACCTACCAAATGTTGGGTTCAAATGAAGTTGTTGATAATTTCCATATTCAGGATGGGTTTTTCTGTCGTCTGGGCCATATCTGTGTTCCATCAAGCGAGTGAGTGAAGTTGATCTGGTAATCCCACTATAGTCGGGTGGCAGGACACTTCGGCATTGAAAATATAGTGGTGATGCTACAGAAACATTTCTACTGGACGAAACTTTGACAGGAGGTCAGTAAATATATCAGGTCTTGCACTACCTGTGCTATTGCCAAACTGACCACTAAGAAACAGGGCTTGTACACCCCTCTTCCTATTCCTGATAGGCCATGGGAATCCATCTCAATGGACTACATGTCGGGCCTCACATCCACCAAGCGGGGAAATGACTGTGTTTTTGTGGTTGTTGATCTCTTTTCTAAGATGGCGATTCTGGTTGCCTACAAGAAGAGCATCACAACAGAGGCCACTACCAAGCTCTTCTTTGAACGAGTCTGGGTACATTTTAGAATCCCACAAACCATTGTCTCAAATCGGGATAGTCGATTTCTCAGCACATTCTGGTTGAGTCTCTGGTCACTGTTGGACACCAAGCTCACCAAATCCATGGCCTTCCACCCCCATACAGATGGCCAAACAGAGGTTGTAAATTGAATGATTGTGCATATCCTTCGGATGTATAATTCAAAGAACCCTTGCACATGGGATGAGATCCTTCCTTATGTCCATCATAGCTACAACTGAGCCTTGCATATCTCAACCGACCACATCCCCTTTCAAGTGGGGTTTGGATTCCAGCAATTGGGTCCCATAGATGTTGCACTTCCCCTTGTGTTCACCTCGACTGACTCATCTCTTGCTCCAACTGAAGCTGACAAAGCCACCTGGTTCATTGAGCGGATCCAGCACATCCGCCAATAGGTTCAAGATATCCTACAAAAGTCCAATGACAAGTACAAACAGTGCCATGATCAACATCAGGTGCTGCATAAGTTTCAGGTGGGCGACAAAGTTTGGTTGCACTTGTAGAAAGAACACCTTATAGGACCCCATCAGAAGCTTCACCCACTCCATTATGGACTGTACACTATCACCAAGGTCATGGGGGATAATGATTTTGAGCTCAACATTCCTCCTTTCCTTGGCCTGCACCCAGTGTTCAACGTGGATCTCCTTCGCCCTTATTTCCCACCATTATTAGACACCTTAGAAGTAGCAGAATATCTAACACCAACAGAGCTCAACCCCGACTGCATAAAATAGGCATCCAATGATCATATTGTGGACAGACATATCAAGGGCACTCGACAACAAAGGATCCAGCTTTATCGAGTCGTCAAAGCAGGGCATCTCCTGCACCAAGGCAAGTGGCTCACTCGGGGCCAAATTCAGCAGAAATTTCTTCATCTAATGGGGGACCTCAACGAAATGGAGACCATTGCTTCCCAAGGAGGGAGGATTGATCCATATGGATATCGATGGCCACCCACTTTTTCCAACTATCTCAAAATAGTTTTCTGACATTTTTGGCAATTTACTATTTTTAGCAGCTTTTACTTCGAGGGCCATTTTGAGGGCCTAAATGAATATTTTTGGGTATCAAGCTCCTCAATGATATCCAAAGGCATGATTGAGCCCCCAAAATGAATCTCCTCATCGATTCCTTTTCAACATGCTATCACACGCCTAAAATAAAGATCGTATGAAAAAGTTACGACCCCGAGAAGTTGATGTACTAGCTTACCCAAATGAGGCCCACATGACTTTTGGCATTTCATCTCCTAGGGTTAGGTTTTTGGATGTCTAGGGTTTTTGGCATTTTTTCTTATTGTAAAAAGGCCTTTAGAGCCTCATTGTAACCTTTTTCTTGCGAATGCGCGCTGCTGTCACATCTCTTCTCGAAGATAAGCCGCCACCATTCCAGCAAGCTTGTTTTCGCTGCATTTGGCAGTTTCATCTTATTTCGTTATTGAATAGAAAACTAGTTTTATTGTATCTCTGATATTTTGTGTTCAACACCTGTTAATAATCTATATTCAATTTGTTCTGCTCATAAAATGTAGATCACTTAATATCTAAAGCACTTGTCAAGAAGATGGTTCTTGTAACAAAACCACATCCAAAGCCTTACCCTCTTGGTTCGATATGTGACAAACCAAAACTTAATTTCACCAAACAATGTAGGTTCAGGTTTCCTGTTTCATCGAAGTTGATTGATGAAATGGATTTGGATGTTGTATCACTTGATATATGTGGCATAGTGTTGGGGAGTCCTTATATTTATGATATAAAATCAATCTTATTTTTTCATGAGAACAAATACCACCTTACTAAAGAGGGAGTGGAATATATTGTTAGAGCTCACAGCATGAGGGTAAATACAACACTTGTTAGTGCATGACAAATAAAAAGATTCATAACCACTAATAAGAGATATGTACTCATGGTCATCAAAGAGAAATATGTCAGGACATATGATGCTTTCCAAGGATGTGATCCATCTCATAAACATGAATTAATTGATATTGTTTCGAAGTATGGTGATATTTTTCAGGAACGAGATAGATTACCTCCTAAGAGGGAAATCCAACATGAGATACATCTTCTACAGAATTCTCCTCTTCCTTATGTGGGGATGTACATAATTTTAGTTGTGGATATGACAAATATCAAGAAGTAGGTACAGGGCTTATTGGATCAAGGGTTCATCAGGTCCAATTCATCTCCTTGTGGTTCTTTGATGGTGATGGTGCCAAAGAAATATGGAACATGGTGAATGCATGTCTATTATCAGTATTTAAATAAAATCACGGTGAAAAATAGATACCCTCTTCCTTGTATAAACGATTTACTTGATCAGTTGAAGAATGTTGTTTATTTCACTAAGTTGGATTTGTGGAGTGGGTGTCATCAAATCAAGGTCGCAGAACAGGATGGATGGTAAACTACCTCTAAAACCAAACAAGGATTGTTTGAGTGGTTAGTTATGTTGTTTTGGATTTGTAATGCTCTGACAACTTTCATGCGTGTGATGAATGATGTATTCATGCCTTTCCTCGATGACTTTGTGATTGTATATTTACACGACATTATTTTTTTAGCGGGACTTGGGATGAACATGTAAGCCATGTAAGGAAAGTATTGGATACTTTACAAAGGGAAAATTTGTATGTGAAAATGTCGAAATGTGAATTTGTCAAGACTGCACTTGTGTACTTAGGCCATATTGTAGGAGGAGGATAATTGAAGATTGATCCTTCCAAAGTTGATGTAATTGTAAATTGGCCTGATCCAAAAAGTGTGACCGAGATTCGGAGATTCTTGGCTGCAGTCCAGTATTGGAGGAGATTCATTCCCAACTTCTCCTCTTTAACATCTCATTTTCATGCCTTAATCAGTGTGAAAAACACTTTTCAATGGGAAGGAAAGAAACACAAATATTTCGACACTTTGAAGGAGAATATTAGTACCACACCAGTATTAGCATTGTCGAAGCTTCAATGGCCTTTTGAGACTGAAGAAGATGCCATCGGATATTCCATGGGTGCAGTATTGATGCAATATTGTAAGCCTATCTCTTACCACTCTGAGACTTTTAAGCAAGTTGTTGTTAACTATCCTACATATGATAAAGAATTATATGCATTAGTTCAAAGTGTAAAGAAATGGAAGAACTACTTGTTAGGGAAGGAAAAAATTATACATACAGATCACCAACCCTTACAGTATGTTCAAGCATAGACCAAACTGCAACAATCTCGAAACTACATATGGATGGGTTTTATACAACATTTTCATTTGGTAATAAAGTACAAGAAGGGTACAAGTAAAAAGGTAGCCTATATGTTTTCTAGACCTCCTATTGTTGCTTCTATTACTTTGAAGAATACTTATTTATCTCATGATAGTTATGTAGAACAATATTTCATTGATGAAGATTTTAAAGAAGTATATGAGAAGCTAACCCATGGTGCACAGGTAGAGAAATATTGTCTGCAAGGAAAATTACTCTATCATCTTGGGAAGCTATGTATTCCTACAAGTGAACGATTCCATGTAATATGATAATCTCACACTTCTCTTGTATCTGGTAATTTTAGGGAAGGAAAAACTATGGCTCATTTGCAGAGGTTTTGTTATCAGACTCAAATGAAAGAAATTATAACTAAATATGTAAATGGGTGTGTGATATGTTCTATTTGTAAGCCCACTAATAGAAAATTTGGGTTATACTTACCACTTCCTGTTCCATCCCATCCATGGGAAATAATTTCCATGGATTTTGTAGGGGGTTTACCAATGACCAAAGGGCGTCATGATTATTTGTATGTTGTAGTGGATAGGTTCAACAAGATGTGTATCTTGATGCCATGTAAAAATAAGATCATTGTTGAGAAGACTCCTAATATCTTCTTTCAGTATTTTTGGGTTCACTTTGAGTTACCCACATCCATTGTCTTGGATCAAGATACTCGATTCCTTAGGGATTTTTGGACTAGAGTTTGGAGAATGATGGACACCAAATTGAAGAGGAGAATTGTTTTCCATTCATAGAACAATGGACATACATAGGTGGTAAACATAACAATGGTACTTTTTCTTCGAGGCTACTGCAGCACGTTTACAACATGGTATGAACAAATACCCTATGTACAACATGTGTATAACCAAGCTTTACATTCATCCACTCAAAGTTCACCTTTTGAGACATGTTTTGGGTACCTACCAAAGTTTCCTTTGGATTTGATGTATGGGAGAGATGTTGATGTGAATGAAGAAAGAAAAGAGGACAGAGACCACAAGTTCATCTAGATGATTCAGCAGATACACCAGGCCATCAAGGAACAACTGGAGAAGAGTCAAGCACAATATAAATCTCGGCATGAACAACACATGGTTGATCATCAGTTCTAGGTTTGAGACTAGGTATGGCTTCACATCAGCAAGGAACAATTGAAGGGTGAAGGCAAGAAACTCAAGCCCATTTGATATGGACCCTTCACTATGTTGGGGAAAAGTGACACTAATGATCTTCATTTAGATATTCCACCTTATACGCATATTTACTCAATTGTGAATGTAGATAACTTGAAACTTTTTTATCCTCCCATGATCATGGATCAGGGTGAGGAAGTTTCAATACCTTCAGTTGATGAGTTTTCACCTGAGTACTTGGATGAGTTATAGTAAGATATCATCTTGGAAAGAAGGACGAGGACTTCACGAAGGGGTAATGTTGATTATCTTCGAGTAGGCTTAAAGGGAACACATCCAAGCAAGACAAAGTGTATTGAGAAGGACAAAATGAGGGGACTCATCCCTCACATACCAGTTGATCGATGAAAGCTTTTGGTGGTCCAAAAATATCTCAGTGGGAAGGTGTGATCCAAAAAGGATCCAGAGAAGTCTAAGAACAACTCAGAACTCACAGAGGCAACTCATAATGCTCAGAATGGATTCAACTGACAACAAAAGGGAAAAAATTCAAAGTTACCAAAACTCAGTGAAAATTTCATGATCGCGAAGAGAGCATCGCAATATTTCTAACAATGTAAACAACTCATCAAACTGAGTTATAGATTGAAAGATATAAGCAGTCAAATTTTTGGTTAACCTAGTCCAATCAATAGGGATGATTCACCATCCATATTGCTAACGTCAGCATCAATATGGATGAAATCATAATCTGTAAAAAATATGTGGCAAGAGCAGAGGGTTACATGTGTCATGATGACATCACCATAGGATTCCACATGTCACCCACCAATAGGATTTTCAGGGCACCATGTGGACCGGTACAAAATTTCCACGTGGCACCACCTAGAAGGCACCATTATTGGAGAAATTTATATTTTAGACACACTAGTTCAGTGGGAGTTAACTGACTAGTTCTATTTTAGACTTTCTATTTTTACCATCACTATTATGCATGCATGCATTCCTAAGGAAAGTTAACTTCTTGATTTATTTTCTTAATTATGGAATGTTCTGCCCTATATATAGTGTATTCTACTCATTCATTGTATCATATTGATTATGATCTATGCATCAATTATCGACTCATTGGAGTAGTGTGAATATATTTTCTCACTCTTCCATATTGTATCTCTCTTCCTTTTCTTGATAAGCTTTGTTTGTACATTCTTTAGCTAGATCTCTTGTGCATTTTTCTATGAAACAATGACATGGTATCAGAGCTATGTTCCTTGGAGCAAGCCAGATAAGCCAAATAATAAGGAAAATCGGGGTTTCGGCAAGCTAAATCCGTGGTCATACCTTTCAGTAGTTATTCCTCCCAAAATATTATGTTTTTGAGGAAACAACCCACAAAGAAAGTAAATCGACCCATTTTGGAAATTGGGTTTCAACCTTTTAGTGATATTATTCACCGTTTTCTCAAAAAGTAAGTCGCAAGATAGCCTCTTGAAACTAATACGAATCTATGGTCGTACGTTTCAGCAGTGATTTCCCCCAAAATATTACGTTTTTGAGGAAACAACCCACATAGAAAGTAAATCGACCCAATTTGGAAGTGGGTTTTCAGCCATTTGGCACGATTCCTCACTATTTGCTCAGAAAGTAAGCTACAAGATCATCTCTTGAAACTGATATGAATTTTCAGTTAATGTGTCATTTTTGTCATGATTTCTTAATTTTTCACTTATAGATTGAGAGTAAATTTTTAGGGGTTCTTAGAAACAGTGGGAGAGATGGATATGCCAACTATTATATATTCAAACTTGGTGGTAATCCTCACACAATAAAATTATTTTTATTGGAAGCCAAAGGCGACATTCCAACTCAAAAGAAAAGGACTGTATAATTTGACGATCGCGACAGAAACAAAACCTACATGAGCGATTGAGAAGATAAGATGGGCGAACCGTAAGGATGAGGCCATAGAACTACTTCTTGAGTTAATATCCACTGATTTTTGGTTTCATGTTTTCGCATGCAAGACTCCAAATGAGATCTGCACCACTTTGGAAGGAATCTTTGGAAAGTAGGATGAGATGCGAGGTCATATGCTTGAGGTAGAGTTGAATACCTTAGACCCTAAAAGTTTTGATAATATACAAGATTGTTTTACTAAATTTAAATCTTTGCTATTAATCTTGGGTTAATGTGGTATTGATAAGTGTACACAAGAGAAACAACTTATTCTAACAATCTTGGCCAAGCTAGGACTAGAATACATTGTATATGTCTCCAATTTCTATTATGGTAGATGTGTTTTTGGAACAAATTGGAAAATGCCTACATTGGCTTAGGTCATTGAGTCTCTTACACAAGAGAAGAAAAAACTCATACAAATGGGCCTCATGAAAGATCCCAAAGCACATGCACTCACCATGCATTATGGAAAAGGGTCATCCAAACAGAACGGGAAGGAGGGATATTCCAAACCCTTCAACGATTCTTCAGGTTCCAGAGACTCTTCAGATTCCAATAAGAAGAAGAAGAAGAAGGGAAATCAATGCACTTAATGCAATAAACCAAATAATGAAGAATCCACATGCATGAAGAAACATATCGATCTTATGGCATAGGAACTTCAGTAGAACAACCTTGTAAACTTCATTCCAGAGGGAGTCAAGAAGAAAAAGGAAGAAGATCATGCTCTGGTCGCAATTAATTCCTCATCTGATTCATGGATTATAGATTCTGGTGCATCCCATCATATGGCAGTGAAAGAGGAAGTTTTATCTTCTTTGATTCCATGCTCAAGACCCCCTATTCTCATGGGGGATGATACTCTAGTAGCAACAGCAGGAGAAGGGAGAGTAGAACTCCACAATGGAAGTTTTGAGAATGTTCTACATGTTCCCAAATTTTTCTATGAATCTGCTATCAATTTATCAGATCACTTAGAAAGGTAAAAGGGTTGAATTTACATCAGATTCAGTTTCAGTAATTGACATGCATGACAATTCCATTATCGCAATTGGTGAGGTGGATCACAAGTCAAGGTTGTATAAATTCACTAAGTTTTCTAACGATGACTCCTCTATTCTACTTACACATAAGAGGACTACTTTTCATGCACCTCCAATGTAACATGCATATACTCTTGTTCTTCCATCAGTTTCAGATATCAGAGATGATTCCATGCACTCAGATTTTGTACATGGAAATAAGTAGGTAGTACAGCCAGATAAGAATCCAGCGTTGAAGCTTCAACAGATGCCCAAGAAGGCACAAACCACACTTCAGGTAGCAAGCAACCTTGCAGGCAATCCATTGGATTCGAGCATTACTCGATCTCAACATGAGGAGCCTTCTCATGTACTTTCATCTTTAGAACTTGTGATTCCCATGCATTTCTATATGGTTCAATCTATTGATCCAAAAAACTATAGTAGGGTTGTGGGAAATCCATTATGGAAAGAATCCATGCAAAAGGAGTATGACTCACTCCTATAGAACCAGACTTCGCATCTGGTTCAACTTCCACCAGAAAGGAATATTTTTAGGTGCAGATGGGTCCATAGGATCAAGAGGTACAAGGCTATATAGGTTTACAAAGGACTTCATCAAATCCATAAAAATTTCTATATCTTCACGAAGACTTTTAGTGAGCAGAAGTTTCAGAATTTGTGGGATCGTCTTGTAGTGAATAACACATTTGTCTAGCAGCTGTCAATTTCTTCTTTTGATACATTATCTTTTGAGGGGGGGGGTTTGTTCCCATGTGGTTTTCCCTCTTTCCTCACTTTTATTCAGTGTTCATTAGTTGCATTGTACATGAGTACCTAAAATGGCCTAGTATCCGGTACTCATTTTTTACTCCATAGTGATGTTCATGGGGGGTGTTGGAGAAATTTCTATTTTCGAAACACTAGTTCAGTGGGAGTTAAATGACTAGTTCTATTTTAGACTTTCTATTTTTACCATCACTATTATACATGCATTCATTCCTAAGGAAAGATAACTGCTTGATTGCTTTTATTAATTATTGAATGTTCTTCCCTATATATGAGTGTATTCCACTCATTCATTGTATCGTATTGATCATGATCTATGCATCAATCATCGACTCATTGGAGTAGTGCGAATATATTTTCTCATTCTTCCATATTGTATCTCTCTTCCTTTCTTGATAATATTTCGTTGTGCATGCTTTAGCTAGATCTCTTGTGCAGGTTTCCATGAAACATTGACAACCACATGTCTCGAGATGACATCAACATCCAAGTGGGTCAATCAATGGATTCCACATGGCCCAATAGAAGGGTGCCACATGGCGCCCCCGAAATGTCCAAGGAGGGCTCGTGATTGAAAATTTAAAAATAATATAAAAAGTAGGACCTCGCCAAAGTTGGTAGAGGTCCTTCCATATATGGAATACCCACCATATTTTCCACCGGATATGCCAACCACCCACCACTTTAGTCACCGATCTGCCATATTTAGTAGCGCGCCAACTGTATAACACATGTCCTACCAAAATCTCCACTAAATATAGATGACTGCCAAAAATTGTTATAAGAATGTGTATTAAAAGGGGTGTTTGCGGGATTCAATCCTGGGAACTCCACCTAAATCTCCACCAACCTACACCTTAGAATAGCATAAACCCACCAATGCACCAAACCACCTCTTTATTGCATAACTGCTCGAAAACCTTCTATAAAGGGGTTCGACTAGTGTACAGAAGAGAGAAAAGGGTGTCATTTTCAAGACAGGGCATGATTTTTTAGAATTGGCATAGATTTTGAGACAGTCCAGTCATTTATTTCAAAGGAAATCGCATGGAAACTAAGGCAGCGGTGTCTTTTGGGCCAAAACATGTCAGACTAAGATCGAGGTGTGGAGACAATCATTTTTAGGTAAAACAACACCACAAACGCAGTGGTGGTGTTAGTTTTCTTATCTGATAATATCTTTTGTATATTAAATCCATAATGAGGTATACTTATTTGTTTTTCCCAATTATTTTGTGGAGTTAATAAAAATACCTACCCATTTGAGAGCAGGACTTGAAGATGTAGTCCACCATGGAATAACTCCGTTATCAGGTTATTTTTTTTCTCATTTCATGCTTATGTTGTAGTGACTTGAAATAAAAATTTGATATAAATCATTTCAATTGCACAAATAGATTAATCACCAGAGCATATAAATTTATTGAGCTAAACATATTAGCTTACGGACAACCTCATAACACATCATATTCCTTAAATTTCACAAAACAAATACGTAAATTAAAATACCTGGGTCTGATGCTAACCCTCCATTTTCTGCTTGTCTTGTTGACCTTCCTGTTGTTTCCTCGCCCATCTTGAATCCATGGACCAACTCTGCCCAAAACTGAGTTTCCACACTGCCAACTAGGACAACTACCTAGCTCCAGGATACCATATGGATATCCTAGCCCCCGTGCCCAAAACCCCCAGCAAACCGGTGCCCCCTATACTAATCCTCCCGACTACAGAACTCAACTATCCTCTCTGCAAATCCAAGAGAGCCCCCAAAACAAAATTTCCCGTAGAATGATCCTCCTCGCCTTCGTAAACCTCCTCCCCTCATGTC
>ML782749.1:519814-533641 GCA_009831015.1 Picea engelmannii | reverse complement strand
TTAAACCCTCCATCATCTCTTGTAGTTCATCTTTTGTAACTATATTCTTTTGTAAATCATTTATGTCCCTACACATTTCTTCACCTTCATCAAGAGTCCAAGTAGGATTTTCTGGAGGCTTAGTTGGTGTAGAAGTTCCCTTTCTGGGTGGCATGTTGGCGAAGTATCACTTTTGAACCTTGATTTTGAGGTGGTTCTGCTAGACAATATTTCTTCTGTTGTATCTCCAAGTTTCAGCCCTTTTTGGTATGAAACTTTTTTTTTATGTAGTTCTTTGATATTTATTCTCTACAATGTCACATGTCTGATCAAAATTGGATGTGCCAAGTGGAATTTATGGTAACCTCCCCACAACTTGTCGATTTTTGGCCTTTCCAGGAGATCTCACTTGTATAGTGTTCCCCGCACAAAATAATTGATATAAAATTCTGAAACTCACAACCAAAATACTACAGACTGTCCACAATCCAATGCAGCCAGTCCCACTCAATTTGGATACTCTAAGAAGAAGTTATGATTGTTTTACCTAGAACACCTTCTTGAGACTAGTCAGAAGCTGAACTTGTTACCACAGATACCTTACTAATTTCTATAAATGGCCTCCATAGTGCAGGGCCTGAAACATTACAGAATTTTTTTTATAGCGAAAGTTACACAATGACTCAGTTCAGGATGATTCCAGAACCCTATCTTGTATAGGCTATATCTCTGAAATTATAAGGCTTCAGGAGCTAAATTTTGAACCCAACATTCTTGATCCGTCTTCTAAATATCCTCCAAGTCGTTCCTTCTGCAACATTGTAGAAAACAAGTTATAGCAAAAATTCCAAGGTGTCTCAGATGTAACAGTGAAACCCCAAGACCTTGAGCTCTGATACCATATGCTAAGAACCAAATATCGATATAGCATAGAAAAACCTCAAAAAAAGTACTCACCGCCTTGAAAAAGAGATAATTTCAGATAATAAGCCTCATCGAGGGGGCAACCTCCTTTTACCCCACTTAAATGTTCAAGTACAAGATGATTCAAAATGAAAATATCTCCTTGGTATATATAGGAGACTAGGAGGTATAATTACAACTAATGGCCTAAAGCCGACATAAATAAAATAACATTACTAATATAATATGCCCCAATTAAGGGGTAATGAGACAATATTAGGGCTTAACAATTTTTTTATTTTTATTCATCTTACCTTGTTGCATTTTTTATCCAAATTTCATAGCAATCAGACTCATGGTTTGCAAGATACAAGAAAATTAATTTCTACATTTAAAAAAAGAAAGCAATCAATGCATTGGAAATTGCAATTTTTTGTGTTTAACTTTACTTGATATAGTAGCTTATGCATGCAATCACACTATTGTGCTACTGCTATAAGTAATAATATCTTATAGCACATCCCCTATTTATTGTATTTTTTATTGGAGTTGACTAGGAACCAATATGATCATTTACCAATGTCGTAGACCTTGGATTTAAAACATGTGTCCAATTGCATATTTATTTCCTCAAAATAATGAGAATTCACTCTAATTTTTTTCATTTAACTCCACTTTTTGCAAATAATCTTGAACGTCAACATATACACTTGTCTAAATATTCTCTTGATGAACATCCCTTCAAATCTAGAAGTTGTACATGATCACTAGAATCTAGTAAATTTGTTCAAAAGGAGGAATGAGAAATGCATCCCTACAAGTTCTTGCATGAACAAAGAAATGAGGCCAATGTAAAGTGGAGAGTCACCAATATAAGATAAAATTTCTGTATTGAAGTGATGGCAATGAGAATGAAGGAAATAAAACATGGCATTATGTGTTTATATAAGAAAAAACAAATATAATCTATTCAATAATAGTGATATAATCAGAGGAGAGGATAAGAAGTTGAATGTTGGAGAAATCATTCATGATATTATGATCCATAAAAGGTGGTCTTCTCCTTGTGATTGACATCTTTGACATGTGAGTTGGCTGCAAATAATTCATCTTTATGGCGATAGAATAGGAATTCTTCCATGCGATGAAGACCATGAACCATTTCCAAGTGACAATTTTTTATTTGGGGAGATGTTCATAGGAAAATCAATGGCCAATTAATATAATATGGTAATTTCATGTCAATATAACCATTCCTCAAATTGCTTATATACTCCTCACTGTTGGGTTTTACTAGTGATTTATCTTCAAAATTTCAAGGTTTGTGGACAAAGATTAGGCTACCATTATTCATGAGACCACCCACATTAATTACCAAATGTATCTTACTTCTTTAAATATGGTTGAAGATACTTCAAGAAGGGTCAAAGAAGTTACCCCACAACGTGTAATGTTAATTTCAGGGATGATTTTAGGGGCTAAATTTCACTCATGGGCTAATTTTCCATGTTTTTTCCAAAAACGAGATTTGTTATTTTAAAAATGATTCGCCCAAATTCTATAGGATAAAATTATTTTACCTTAAAAATCGCTAAAATTTTATAAAAACTATATAAAATCCTTAGAAATTTAAATATTTTTACAAAGATATCGCCAATCATTTATAGTTGGCATATGAAGGATTAGTAAGATTCGCCAAGGTTTCTACATTTTAAAATAAATTTACATCCTTAAAATCATCCCTCGTTAATTTTGTTGGTTTGTTCCTATAGGATCTCCCTCCCTTTGAGATGAGGGTATATCTAATTGGTGACGAGCATACAAGACCTCCATTAACTCCTTGACATGAAAACAAAAATAAATACCAATAGTGACAATGCTAATTATGAGACTTAGGCCCAAAGTCAATCCACATTAGAACCAACTCTAGAATTTTCAAATTCATCTTTTTTTAGCATTTTTTGCCCCTTTTTCCAAACTTGACAAGGTTGTTGAAGTGCACAAAAATGGATGCCCTAGGATCATTTTAAATCGAAATTGAGTGATGCAAAAGGGATGAGGTGTATTTTATCATTCCCCATCTTAATACAATTCCAAATTTTCATTTTTATGAAAAAAAATATAGATGTGCAAAAACATTGAATTCTAGTTTTGCTTCACACAACAGTAAAACAACAAAAAATTGCCTTACAAATGTGATCAAAAAACATTCCTTGTGCATTTTAAAATAAGTTTTCCTAAATTCTACTCGAATTTCTATATGGGGCATAAAACCCATGTCTAAAAAATGCTTAATTTCACTTTAGGTGTCTACAAATGATGTGCAAAAATTTCCATCGTAGTAGATTTGGTTGTTTTTAAACTGTCATGTTTGACTTTTGGTTTGAATGTGTTCCTTAGATAAATCATTTTGAATATAATCCAAGTGGTATATTTGAATTTGGGGAAGTTCCAGTATGAAAAAACAATGAATGTGTTACAACATTTGCATTGTTGTTACAAGATTGGATTGTGGTTATAGGATTTCATTGTGGTTACATGATCTTCACTGAAATGGCCAAATTTTGATTACATCAATGATTGAACTATATGAAATTTTTTGAAGCATCCCTATAGTATATAAATTGTCCCTCAACCAATGCATTTTCATTTAGAGTTATACTCATATGAAAACCAATGATGGGTTTCATGAAATCAATGAGGATATTGACAAGAACAACAACAATAATATGAGACAAAAATGTTGATCACCATTGTATGAGGGTATGGAGCATGTGATATGGTACCAAAATATAGAATAAGAGTATGGTATCACAAGGAAATAATTTCTCCCATCCCCCAACTAAAGGTTGTTTCCATCCTCGAAAAATAGGAAAAATAGGAAATGACATATGGGAGTGGGAAGGAAAGCATATGGGGAATAAAGAATTTTCCAAATACACCTCTTATAGACTCAAGGAATTAATAATTAAATATTAGAAAAAAACATAATTGAACCTACCTAACAAGTTCATGAGATATGCATCTGAGAGATCTTATGACAATGGAGGAATCTCTTGGTTGATATTTCTAGATCATAGATCTAAAGTTAAGCAATCTGATCTGAATCACATTGCTTTCTTCCTCTTGACTAGAGGAACAAAGGATAAGATCTAAAACTGGAACCTTTGTGCCTTTTTATTACTGGAACTAATCTACTTGACATGAACTTTTTATTTGAAAAATATAGAATCTGCAAACTATTGTTAGTAATATGAAATAATAAAGTCTTCAACCATACCAAACTCGTGGTACAATTATAACCATGTGAATGAATGTGCCAAAGTATAACATGATAACAATTCATTGGATTATCAATCATTAGTGGATATAATTAATAAATGAAATATAACTCTTCATTAATGAAAATGAGTGTCAAGTTACCATAGTACATTCTGATAATTATGAATGTGTTGACGTTGACACTATTAAATTTGAACATTTTTGGGATGAAGTAGAGATGAAGTTTCGTCGCCATAGGGTCATTTTTGCGACTAAGATGATTTTTTTTTTCATCAGAATCCGTTCATCGGTCTAGAGGCCACACATGGATCTTCGTCGGTCTAATGATCGGGAAAAGAAGCCTATTCACAATAGGGAAAAGTTCGGCTAGCGACGAATGTTAGTCGGTCGAATGACTAATCTTAATCGCAAGAGTGACCAAGACAAACCTGGAAAAATTAGTCAATAAACCACTCTGATTCAGTAGAATGACGAATATTAGTTTCTAGAGTGACCAAACCTGAAGTTAAAAAGGTCAAACGAAGGAGGATTAGTTAGTCGCTAGAGTGACCAAGTGACCTAGTTTGCGAACAAATGGCAATACAAGTGACTAACACGTTGGTCGCTCTAGTGACTAACACATTGGTCACTCTAGCGACTAACATGTTAGTCTCTAGAGAGACCAATGTTGGTGTTTGCGACCAAATGGAAATACAAGCGACGAACATGTTCGTCTCTAGAGTGACCAACATGTTAGTTGCTAGAGCGACCAATGTTGGGGTATTTAAAAAAAATAAATCATTCCATTCACACAGGAATAGATAAGAGAAATGAGTGTGTGAGGATTCAGTTCATACAATTTCAATTTTAAAACCAGTAAAATTAGCAACCCACTGAGGGAATTCACAAATTCTTGGGAAATTGAATTTTTTAAATCAATTAAAGGATCGTGATTAAATTGAGAACACCAAATTTGTTCTTGAAGTCATTTTCAAGCAAATATGTTGATGATATTACCGAGATTACATTGACTGAAAAGATAGAGTGTATGGAAGGGCCTTCTATTAAGGAAATCCTTATTGTGACAGGGATTCAATGTTTTATAAATATGGCTATGGAGTGACAGATATTGATGGTATGAACCCTCTATCAGTTCATTAGCTAACAGGCCGACCTATGCCACCAATTTTGAAGGAAACAACTACAATTAGAAATGAAGACAATTACTTTTGGGTGAAAAACACAAATAATGGATTTAATGCCTTCATCAATCTGATAAATGATTAATCATGTGTATTGATTCTTTATTACTTGAATTAACTATTGATCACTCCATAAACAATATGTGAATAATGGTAACTAATAATGAGAAGTTATGGATGCAAAAGATTCACCAACCCTCCACCATAGTAACAAATCTAAAACATATTTTCCACAAATGAGAAATGAGTGTGAATCATCGACCTATAATATCACTATGGATATTGACAATGATGGCCAATTACAGTAGCAAGGAAAGTGTTAAGAAATAGGCAATAGATTTTAGAGAGTGTGGGTTATTGTAGAAGTGAAAATCAACTATGGAGTTCAAAAAAAATCATGGGAGGAACATTGAACATATGAAAGCCTATACATATTGATTTAATACAAAGTAATCCTAACATGTAGCATATATTCCAACAAATAATATGGATGGCATTATTTGACATACTCATTGGATACATGAATGCAATTACTATAGAGTTTTCCCAACAGTTGCACAAAATGCCATCGTAATTCAAAGTTTTTAGGTTGGCACAACATTTTAAGATATTGTAACATTAGAGACATTGGAGGATCATTGGCATTATGTATTACTTAATGAAATTTCTGCAAAGGATGGATATAGAAGTCCAATCGAGAACATAAGAAGTTGTAGCACACAAAGGGTTGATTAAGTTATTTGTTTTCAATGAATTATGAAGAATACAACCATATGTCACATGGGACATGTTAATTATCCATCCTGAAGAAAATGTATCATCAAAAACATGTATTGAAGACTCATCACATGCTTTAGAACATGTGCCAACACTAGTAGTTGAAGAATCCATGGATGCTACAGAGCCTATATCAACTATTGCATAAGAAGTACCAGAGTGTGAAGAAGGAGTAGGAGGATATCTCCTTAGTAGATTAGGAACTAGAATCAAATATTAAATGAGCCATTTGATATTCTAGATTCCCCATAGCAAGAAGATCCTGCCACCCTATTAGGGGTTCCAATTTTTAAAGGAAAAGAATAAATCAACAACCTTGTTGATGAAAATAAACTTGTGATACATGAAGAGAGTAGCTATGTTATTGAGCATATACCGAAGAGGATAAGGAGATATGGTTCAAATAGGCTGCAAAAGAGGATTCTAACACACATTGTGGCCACAAATTCAGTTAAAGTTTTGATGAGACAGTTGTTGATTTCTTAAGGTGAAGTAGAAATGGAAGCAATATGAAGAATCAAAAGGTGAGAAATTTGTTTTTGTCATTGTGCATAACCAAGTAATCAGTTAGTTGGAAGAGAAATTTTCTTTAACCTCGGTAGATTTTAATGAAAATTTAGAAGTCCTCGATAATGAAAATACTAAGATAAACATTGACCTGGTAAAACAAATGCAAGAAACTGCAAAAAAGGATTAGGAAATTGAAATATTAACATATGTATGTGAGAAGATTATTGAACAAGCTTACAAAATGTTGGCACATAGACCACTCGCTAGGGTCTATGCTTTATACTTGAAAGATCAATGATACAATTTTAACATTGAATGATACATATCTCTTATGAAGACAGATTTCCAAAAACCTTGGAAATTTTGTGAATTGTATTTTGATATCACCCCTAAAAGGAGAAATCTCCTTTGCAAACCTTACCTACACAACTAGGCGTTGCAACAAACATTGAGGCCACCAAACCCCTATGTTGGGGGTGTGTAAATATGAGCATTTAAGTAGGG
The DNA here is from genome assembly GCA_009831015.1 of Picea engelmannii. Classification (NCBI taxonomy): domain Eukaryota; kingdom Viridiplantae; phylum Streptophyta; class Pinopsida; order Pinales; family Pinaceae; genus Picea; species Picea engelmannii. Next base: position 526,505 of record ML782749.1, on the reverse strand, counting down.
GTTCTATAATGAAACTATGAGGTTCACAACTACAAAATAACATGAGCCTAAAGAGATTATAGTAGAATTGAAGATAAGAGTAGAAGGGGCCAGACCAAGTAAGGTATGGAAAAATCATATTCACCTAACATTGGCTCCATATGCCTACCCAATTTTGGAGAGAAGACACTTGGAGGTTGCAAAAAGGTCATCAACACCTCCATAAATGAGGTACTGAGGAATATAGATTTGAGGTGACAAACACTAACATAGAAGCTATGGTAAAGAGAGACACACTCACTAATAGGGAACAAGACAACTCACAATAGATTTGATTCATATATTGAAGGTCTCATGGTGAAAATATCCTAGTGGATAGGGTTGAAGTTCAAGTCCCCCTCCTACTATACCCCATTCCATACTTCAGGTAGTCAGGAGAACGTGACATTGATATTCTAAAGGAAAGAACAAATGCAAATGTTACATGAGGATATTAAATGTATGGGAGGTATTGAATGAGTTTAGGTGAACTATAAACAAAAGCAATAGCTACAACTTTCTATGTAAAATATGATAAAATATGGTTTACTTTTTAGGGTAATATTTTAGGAGGTAAAGTTAGGGAATATTGTGTATATAGAATGTGTTTGTTGTGAATAAATTTACATAGATAACAATTGTGAAATAGAGGTGGTTACTGAAGTATTACTTTTATCTAAAATTTTCAAAGTTTAGAATTTAGTTTTTAGGTGCAAGTCTTCAAATTGAGACGATAATATTTTTCCTTTCTTTGATACTAACATTGTTTAGAGATTCTTATGTGTTTTGTGGATAATGGATGCTCACCATTATTGTCTTTGCGATCCCTTGGTTCATGAGGCATTTCCCTCATAAAAAGAATTATCAATATGATCATCATCCTTGAGGTGCAAGTCCTTGAATTGATTTCATAGCATTCTCCAAAATTCAAGTGATATTGTTATTCACTGTTCCTAGGGAAATTTAATCAATACATATTTAATTACAATGTTTTATACCTGGATTAGTCGACGTAGTAGAAACAGTAGCTGGTGGCCGCATTGTTGTTTCTGTGCTTGTTGATCTCCACTCTCGATCGACATCTACATGATCTACCATATGAAACAATATAAGTATTTAGTACATAATATACCCTAAATATTAATACTCATTGAAAAATGGAAAAACATTAAAAATGCGCACATACCACTATGTAATGGTCCTTCAGAAACAATGCTTGAATCAATATGGGGGTCAGGATGTGGTTCATCGAGTACATCAAGAGCATTGGTAACATTGTTACTCTCCCGTGAATGTGGAAAAGACACACATTATTTTACATTTTAAATGAATAAAAAATATATTTTACATTACAAGTAATCAATGAGTAAAAACTAATCGATAAGTTTTTAATTTCATTTTATTTACCATATCCTCCAGAGAGACACATGGCGATTTCCCCAAGCTTCTTCGTCGCGCCACCACGCCATCAAAACCCTGTGTGAAACCAACCTTTAGATCTTATTCTGTGGCTTGGTCATTGAAAAAATCCCCCTGCATTGAGCAAGATAAAAATCATTAGTCACTAGCTGCAATGAATTACATATTTTGTGATGCTGATAAAAAAAAAGTAAAATCTTTAGGCACTTACAACCTATGCCTTCAATCTCCCGTAACCACCTTGGCCCAGTTTATGTTGGTTGTGTTTGTCTTGTCTTGCCTTTGTTGCCTTGGAAGTGTCTTGGAGTCTACGCAATATTTTGAAATATGTTAGATATTGATTGTTTTCCTCGTAAAGTAAACAAAAGACCATCATAGTAAATTGAAAACACCTCTTACCTTCCAGAGCCAGGTGGTTTCTTCCCTTGTGCTTTCATCGCTAATTCTCTTGCATCGAGAATAATTTATTTCCACTCTCTCCCAGGGACAACCAAAGGGCATTCACACTTGGGGTCCTGTACTAATTTATTCCTATACGCCTCTCTAACATGTTTGAAATGTTTGTTGATTCTTTTTAGGACTTTTGGCTTATTGAATGAGTCACCAAACTCGCCAACCAGTCTAGAGATAAGAAGGCTTTTTAGTTTGGAATCTTGTCGATTCCATCATAGTCGAATGGTCGGCCCAAAAAGTTCTAATGCATATTCATGCAAACTATTGTAGAACACATTGTTTCCTATAAAACATTGTCATCATTAGTAATTTAAATCTCACTGATATGTGATTGTTTAAATAATTATATAACAAGAATCTCTATAAAGACATATATTAAATACATGGTAGTTGTACTATTTTTAGAGGAACCATGTCCTGGTTGACCAAAAATGATATCGTGGTTGTTCTTGTGCTTTGGATATGTGTAGCACCAAGGTAACAATCAACAAAAGAGTGATCAGGTCCATGATCATGTACACCACCTGCATGATATGGTGTGTGTTGTGGGGGCATGGAATCACCCCTAGAAGGCATAAAATCGGTCTCAGGCAGCACACTTGGGGTGGAAAATAACCTGGTGGCTATGTGGCCATGTGGGTTCATTGTTGTAGTCTTGTTTCTGCTACCATGACCTTCCCATTCCCCTCCCATCGATCTCACAAAATTCTACAATGAGAAATATGTGTTAATTGCATATATCAAATTACAAAATTAAAAACCAAAAATTGATATTGTTAGATGGATGACATGACTTACCCCATAATTTGATATCTTAACACGTAATTTAGCTATCCTTTGTAAATCCTCGGCAGTTTCTAGCCCAGCAGCGACCAAATCCCAGAATTCCCCATTGGCCTTTCTTAGGGACAATTCTATTGTCTGAAAGGGGTCTCTAGAATCAAATATCTCTTCATCACTTATATATTCATCATTTCTTATTGATGTGGTGCTAGGAATAGGGCCTTTTCCATGATCAATGCCTTTTCCACACTCAGGGCCTTTTCCCCGATCACCACTCTGGCATAATTTCAAGAAGAATGTTAGTACGTGCAAGAAATATTGAAAAAACAATATATGAAATAATGGAGTATTGGCAAATATTATCAAATGAAACATTCACACATACAAATTAGAAAATATTTGGAAATGAAACATCAAGAAAAAATTAGTAAATGGAACATTCAGAAATAAAATAAAATTGCGTCACAAATGAAACATTCACAAATTAAGTAATCCCTTTTTAAGTTTGGGTATAATGGGTTTTGTAAAATTCAGGGTAAAATTCGTTGCAACTTAAAGTTCTTGGTATTCTATCTTGTGAGCTACCTCATGGGAGCTGCACTAGGCTGGGGAGGTGACTCTTTGATATCTCTTGGTCTATTTTGATGGTGATAAACTTGTAAACTCTTGAATTGATTCTTCTATGAAACAAAATTTTGCATTGAAATTATAAAACAATAACTATCAGATCCGAGAATCACAAAATTCAACAAGGATGTAGTAAGGTAGTTTCCATGAGAGAAAGTGATAAGTTGGCTCTTTCAAATGACCATTTCCATGCCATCTAGTGCAACATAAGGGCTTGCAATGGAGGTATGTATATACAACATTGATTTATGTTCTTGGAAAGGTGAGGAGTTCGATAGAAGCATTGGATGTATTTCATGTGATGTGTGTCCTTCCAAGCTAATAATGTGGAATTTCTACATTGATATCCTTGGCTTCAACCACATGTTTTTGTCTATAACGTTGTCTTAAATTCCCATGTTCCTTGGATGTAATGGAAAGGAGCCTTTTGGGTGTTGCAACAAATGAGGCAAAGTGGGTCGAAATTTTTTCCAAGATGATTTGAATGGGGCCAAAGGATGGCTTGAAGCCCAAACCATTAGAAAGGATGTGCATAACAAATTCAAGGGTGCAATCCAAATTCCAAGCAATATGGGCTAACTTCATGAAGGTCAAATATGGAAGATTTGGAGGAATTTGAACCTCTATTTTCATCACAAGGGATAAGTTCCTTTGACCACAAGATTTGAAATGACATAAGAGAGAAAGTGACCAGATGTAAGAGGGGTGAATTTATCATGGCCCATGGATAAAGAAAATACATGTTGAAACTCAAGAGAGAGGTAGCATCACCGTGTTATAGAGCTTTGGTGCTTCTAGTGATTATATCTCCCAAACTAGGAAAAACTATTCTAACACCCCATTTTAGATAACATAAAAACCTTTCAAATGATTAATAATGCGCCCTCTAAAATGTAATGTAGATTCCATTGTAGTTGTTCGAAGTTAACATAAGAGGCACATGCTTCATTCTATCAATGAATTGGTGATATTATGGTTGGGAAATTGTAGGTAAGATAAGAGAGGGATGGAATGAGGTAACCCAAGATTGTAAATGTTGACTGAAAATTTTTAGGTTGTGCCATGCTTGTGTGAATATACAAGAACAATTGATGTTAGAGGGATAAGTGTAGAGGAACAAAAAATATGCCTAAAAGTAAAATATTTCGGAAATTAAAAAAAAAATCATCACAAATGAAACATTTACAAATTAAGTAATCCCTTTTTAAGTTTGGGTATAATGGGTTTTGTACCATAGCAAAAGAAGATGTTCCTGGGTCGACTCGATTCAGATTGTAATAGATCAACAACTCTTCTCCTACCATTGTTTTTTTCATCGAACATACAAATATCATATTACCTTCACGCTCCTCAAAAATGCAATTGGGTTCCTTTCTTGTCGTCCCAGGCCTTGTACTATTTATAAGACCTGCAATATTCCCCGATGCCTTTGGCCTTCCATCAATATACATAGTCACTCCTTTATTTTTATTATTGTCTTTCAGCTATATATAATTTGCGGCGAGTGTGTATCTCCACATACTAGGCATATATTGGACCAGCCTCAACCATACTCCATAAGTGTAACATAGTCCAACATACTCAAACAATTCAACTAATCTGCCATATTTTACCTTTATGTCGTCCATGGAGAATAAACCAAGGCCATGGATGGATGACGAAGCAATGTGATATATCCTCTCATTAACATAGAAGTCAGTATCCAACTCTGGTAGTTCCTTGGGTACCCACTGTTTCAGTATATGTTTGTACCTCAAGGGAATCTCGATGTCACCTATGCTCTCATCATCATAAGAGAAAGATCCTCCTTCAACAAGATATAATTTCATGTGCCTACCAAACTTTCTTCTGACCTTTTCACCTCTAGTTGATTTTTCCTTGTAACATGTGTTGGATATGTTTTCCCTTGTCCCTCTTGAAATTTTATCGCTCGAGCTGGATGATAGGTTTGATAGATACATATTTGTTTGTACCTACACTTCATCGAGGGAGAAGGAAACGTTAGGCCAACAATATTCATATTATAGTATATCTAAAGATAAATATTGAAAAGATAACTTGACATGTAATACTTTTGCATCTAGGGTTGGAGCTCAACCTCTGAGAAAACACAAAGTATTTCTTCACTCAGTATTTTGGGTAGGTGTTGGGCCAAAATTATGTGACAAGATAGAAGAAATAATTTAGAATTTCCCATCTAAATTGTATCCCACCTCTAATTTATGAGAACCCATGAGGCATTTCATCATGCTAGTGAGTAGGTTATATGGTGAAAATGATTTCTCTTATATGCAGAAGCATTGGGTTCCCTCGATACACCAAATGTTGAAGAAGACAGTTGTAATATATATGACTAGAGAAAATGATTGTTATATTTGAGTAGAACAAAGGTAGAAAAATACCTTATAGAAGTTTTTCACAAGTGATAGTGTCTATTGTAACTCCATAGTGAGTCCATGCTTCTTTGTAAACAACAAGGTGGATTTCTCATTTTCTTGTTGGTTTTTCCCAAATCAGGTTTCCCATATAACATATTGTCATTCCTTGTGTTGGTGTGCACATTTTATTAATATATGTTCTCTCTCATATTCTCAGTTCATTTAAATAATCTGACTAATATACTAGTAATATTACATTTTGATCAAAAGAAAACATTGTATAAATGAGTATAATCTCATGGTATTTTGTAGTATAATTTAATATGTCTTGTAACAAAGTGTCCAATGTAATACCCATGATAGACTACCATTTATATATCATATTGGTATTAATTTTAATGTCAATTTTAGGAAATTTTAGGAAATTTTGGGATTCACCTGTTCAGTCAAGAAATAAATCTTTGGATCACATTGGTCGTATGGATATGGTTGTTAATGATTCAGACTATAAATTTGAGTTTCTGACTCTTGAGGATAGATCGAGTACTCCAATTACTAGTTTCAGTGATACATTGTTTGGATATTTAAGAGGATCTATTTTTGGCGGAAGAGAGAATATTGCTACCAAACCCACCCATATAGTAAGGCCTACCTGCTATATCAACTAAAAATGGATCTTTTTCTTAAGACACAAAGGCAGAAAGAGCTACGCTATCCAACATTCATCTTGATTCTTGATATCTCAGTTGGGAGTCTTATTGTTATTATTGATAGTACCGATGAGGGTAAACTTATTTTGGGTGTTCATGTATACCTTTATTTAGATGATGTCCATGAGGAGAATTATAAATAGTAAATGAAAATTTATTCTACCTATTAATGTTCCCCCCCAACCTCCCTATATCATAAATATAGATAAATTCCCAAATATATATACATATATATATATATATATATATATATATATATATATATATATATATATATATATATATATATATATATATATATAT
>ML782749.1:467249-500793 GCA_009831015.1 Picea engelmannii | reverse complement strand
ATTGACTTACATTGACGATTTGATCTGTTATATTACAACTTCCATAGGTGTGGTGTCATTCTTCATGGTTTTATCCCACTCTCATCTTTACCATTGAAAATATGTTTATTGGTATTTCGATACCTATGGTTCTTAGGGAGAAAGTTCCTATATTCATCAAACACCTCCTTTCCTAAACTTCTTGAATGACAAGATCGCATCCTAGGACCACAAACTGGACATGCAAATTTACCCTTTGTTTGCATACCTAGAAGATACACATCAATGGCAGCATTAGTTATATAACAAGAAATTATTTAAAAAACAAACATTATAATATCATCAACATCTAACTTATTTAAGTGCAATAGTGTGTTACATACCACAAAAATGTGTTAGTCCTGGTGCATTGTGAATTGTCCATGTAAGAATCCCCTGGAATTGAAATTCTCTTTGACCTATTGGCCTAGAGATGTCGTACATAGTGATGTCATCCCATAACTTTAACATCTCATCGACAAGAGGCTCAATATATACATTCATATCTTTCACTTGGTACTTACCTAAATGGTTAAAAGATACACATAATTACTACACCTTGTATACATATATGAAATTGTGCAATGAACAAGACAAATGAAATGTTAAACATTAAAAGAACAATATCATTATAAAAAAATACATGGAGCAATCATTGCCAACATTGTGTGCTCTCTCTTTATTGACATCCAAGGAGGAAGGTTATTGTTTATAACAAAAATAGGCCACATCGAGTAGATATACCTGAGCTCACCAAATCGATTTACACCATCAGCTGCCAATTCAATCCTAACATTACGAGGTTCTTCCTTAAAAATTGGCCATCTTTCTTTGATATTTTTATATAAAGAACCATATGAAGGCATTTTAAGAACATCATATTCACTTATATTCCATGCATGGTAATCCATAAACTGTGCTATGTTCCGACATCTAAATAGTCATTGCAGGCGTGGAATTATGGGAATATAATGAAGAACCTTGTGAGGCACCTTTTTTGTTAACTAATCAGTTCGATATCTACTGATTTGACATTGTGGGCAATTCAATTAATATGCATATTGTCCATAATATATTATGTGATCATTGGGGCATGCATCAATAGCCTGATATTCCATTCCAATTTCTTTTAGAATGGCTGATAATTATCGGTATGTGCGAGGTAACTTATTTGGTGATGGTAAGAAATATTCACCTATCAACCTACAACAACAATATACAAAAAAAAGAATCAATAATGAAAATTATATTAATCATTATAAATAATGCATCCTTAATTTAGACATCAATTGACACTGAAAATAAAATAAAATAAATGTTGAAAATTGCATAAAACTGTAAAATTACATTGCTTACCTTAGAATCTGTCTCATACATGTGTTTGAAAAACCATTTGATACCTTCAAGTTGACCAACAACATTACAGTAGAGAGAACACTTTTTTTTCTGCCTTCATATAGGGATTCAGTAGAATTTTGAAGGATAGGTTTATCAAAAATATATTCATCATCATTGTCCTCATCACTGTCATCATTATCATCCTGTAATGTTTCCTCCTCCATGTTAACATCATCATCCATTGGAGCATTATAAATGTCTTGGATCAATCTATTTGTCCCATCATAATCAATTGTATTATTAATATCATCATTTTCCATAGGAATAATGTTATCACCATTATCCACACGATTAAGTTCATCTTGTTCTTCAGTATTATCTCTATGAAAACGTCTCCTACTAGGCGACATCACATTCTTAGGATGTTTTTTCTTTAATAAAAACAACGGAAGCAATAAAATACAATTAGAGTATATCACAAATATTATTTTGAAAGATAAATTAAAAAAAAAAAACAATTAGTGTATAATACCCTTAAAGATCTATAATAACTAATTACATACCATGGGACGATATTCATTGCCCCCTTCAATGTGCCCATTCTCCCTACAATGTTTTTCAACTATTTTTAAATGTACTATTCTTCCATTAAAACCCCTACATTCACAACAAGGGCAATAACATTTCCCATCACCATGAATCACCATGTGTCTCTTTTAGATAACAAGCTCTCTTTTCTTGTCTAGAGTTGACATTGTAATTACCTATTACAACAAATCCATTGAAACATTATAAGTACAATATACAAATCTATTCAAATAATTTGGTATATATTTAGATATTTGTAATGAAAATTATATAGCATGTTTAGAAAAAATAAGGGACAAAGCATGAAACCTAAGATCATGAAACATTAATAAGAGGAGGTGGATCTATTATCACCCAAAATCACACTATATAATATTAAGTCCCTAATAAAAATTAGGGTAGCTTTAGGGATACACAATAGTACTAATTCCCAATATCAACAAAAAATCCACTGCTCTTCACTTCTAGTTGGTTCTTTTCCAACTCAAGGAGGAAACCCTAAATGTAAATTTACTAATGCAAGGTTACTTAGATATTCAAGAAGTTCCATCAAATATAAGAACAAAATTAGAGTGATTGAATCTAATTAGAGTGATTGTAGCTGAATCAGTAATCGTTTTACTCTATCAAAAGTGGATAAACCATAAAATCTTTCTAAGGAGTTAAAATAAACCATAAAATCTTATTTAAGGACTGAAAATAAACCATAAAATGGTCCAATAGCACCAAATTACTAAATCACACATTTTTTTTTTTTAAAGTACTGACCTTCAAAATCTCAGCTATGTAGAGTCTAATCAATTCAATGTTTCTCTTCTTGAAAGAGAATTGAAATCAAGATTTCATAAAAAACCAGAACACCATTGCATTAGAACACCCGAATTATTTTCGCAACTGTAGAAAACGATTGTCGCAATTATAGAAAAGTTTGCGTAACTGAGATACATATAGGATTTATTTGTCGTAAATGATCGTTTCATTCTCACACATGCTATTGTTGGTTTCTATAGAAACTAACTGGTGGTTGGTCACTCTAGCGACTAACTTTCGTTGTTAAAATGACCAACCTGGAATGTTGGTCGCTAGAGCGACCAACAGTTGGACCCCGAAAAAAAAAGTATATTTAGTCCAAAAAAAGAAAAAAAAATACGACGAAATTTTAAACCGTCGTAATTTGCGCCCAATGCAGTAGTGTGAGTCCCCTATAGAATTTGATAATAAAGAAACATTAATGGATTACCACTGTCATAAACAAGGGCGATTTTCATTGATGAATCTAGACCCCAAGATACTATAATATATATTTAATATTGATGCCAGATAAGGTGTTGGTGTTGATGGGACACAATTTGTTGGAAGGAGGGCCTTAAGGAATCCCACACGATCCTACACTGGCATAGAAAAAATTGATTTGAAGAACCACAGATGAAAAATTTTCACTATCAAAAAAGAATTTATTTGGAAGAAGGAAGGGAATAGTTAGGTAAATAAACATGAAAGTGATCTAAGAGACTTTATTCATGGGTTAGGGGTGGATGAAGCAGGAAATCATGATAATATTGTGAAGGGAAAATGGGTTGAATTTGTGATCTAGTAGTAGTAGTAAGATAAAAAGTTTAATATTGGCTACATAATAAAATGGATGTTCAAAATTCAACATGGGTGGATTGTTAAGCTCAAAATGAGAAAAATAGATGAGCATGCCATGACATAATGGGATTCCATAAGGCCTCGTTTAGTAGTACTCCCATGGCAGATGTGTCTGGGTTGTTGATGATTGCAGCTATGTGAGACATTCTCTAGCTTACAAACCTGTGAGATGTGGATCATTATAGCTATGTGATATATTCTCTAGCTTACAAACCTAAGAGAAATCCCTTGAAGAGGGTGTGTGGTTCCTATCTGAGATAGAGATGGAATGTAGAGATGACCTCCTCCATAAAGAGAGTTGAGAATAACTCCAAATTATTCTCATGTGTAACACAGTGAGAAAGGTGATCTGTAGAGTTGGGTGTGCCTGTGGCTGAGCACAAGGTGAACGTGTGAAATCCCAAAGTGTTCGGCGCATCATCATGAGAACAAAAATGAAGATTATGTATTAGCCTCCTCTGAGAAAAATATTTGACGAGAAACCCCAGATGACTCTCATGTGTAATGAAGTGGGAAATAAGATATGTTGAGTGGATGTGTCTGTGGACAAGAACATGTGAACATGATCCAAGTGGCTGACCACTAGTGAAGAAGTGGTTCTTATATGTAATGCAATGAGCCAGAGATATGTGCATCCCTATGGATGTCCCCCTAGTGGATGAGAAGTAGTGGGCATATAAGATCCCTTTCTATATTTTTTAAGAGTCAGGCCTGCATGTAATCCTAATTGTAATGTAAAGGGTACAAGTCGGCCCCACCTTAATGTGACTAGTAATTAATGTAAAAGATAATTAATCTGGTTAATATTAATTATATTATAATATAGTGAGGTCGGCCCTGTTTTTCCAATAAACACTTATGTTGACAGGTTCAGGTTAGTATAACTAAAGGTAAATTCCCCATTAAGCAATCATATCCTTCACATGAGTTTGGAAATTTTAGCAAGTACACCTTCTTGGGAAAAGTGCACACCTCTCTTGGGTGCTAGTATTATAGGGTTTGAGAACCCTCTTATTTGATAGTTCTTATTGGTGGTGAATTTATTTCTCTTTAATAATATAGAAAAGGATTTGGATGGTTTTTTTTCCCTTGTTGAGAAGGGTTTCCTAGGATACTTCTTGTGTTATTGTGAATGGTGTTTCTTATTGTGATCTTGGTTGCTACAACACTATTGGTTATGGTTAAATGATAAAAATGAAATGAATGGATGCTTAACTTATCTTATATAAAATTCAACATGGTATCAAAGCATAGGTCTTGAATAACCCATTGCACAAAACTTCAAAGAAAACCATCCTCTTTTTGCAGAAACGTACGACCCTCCTAGGGTTTCCAAATATTCCATATGACCCTCCTTCTTTCTCAGTTTCAGCCCTTAAACTTGGAAGTTGGGGCTAATATTTTCATAGGAGAGTACAAAATCCTCCAGCGCATCTCCAGAGACTCTCATAATGAAATTATGAGAATTTTCAATTTTTGACCCTAGGGTTTCTAGGGTTTTGCTAATTTCTACAGAAAATTCAGTATTAGGGTTTTTGAAACTCATTGAAGGAGCTCTTCATCTCACCAGTGTTATCTCATATTTCAAAGGATTATTTTTGGCAATCATAAATCCAACAAAACCTAAAAGTTCTAGCCTAGCCTGGCCGTTAGGTTTTCTAGACTAGTTGACAAAGGGTTGTGAAGAATCTAAAATTATGATGAAAAAAACTATGATGGAAGTTAAGCTTGATGGATCAAGCAACTTCAAGTTTCTAGAAGACAAGAAGTCAAAGGAATAATTATTGTGGGTAATAAAAAAATGTTTCACTATGACATACCTCCTTCATAAATATGTCAAGAGGACAAAGATCAACCAAGAGCCATTGAATAAATCATATCCTGACCCTTAGGTATGCACTTGTATATATATTATTTGTATCATTGTAATGAGGGAAATTGGAGGAGGAAGGAACCTTTTTTTCTGAATTCATGGATCCAAAGGGATCTCAGTGCATTAAGAGGAACATCACACTCAAGGTGAAGACTCCAGATTTAATTGTTGTAATTTTCATTCCTCTAACCTATATTTCTAAATTTTTCTACATTACAAGTAGGTGTTGTAGTTGTGACAACAATCCTTAAGTTGTTTTAATTCTATATATGCACTCATTATTCTCCTTTAGCAGATATTCTTGTTTTGGTTCCTCTTGTTTTATTGTTCCAGACAGGTTAACAATAAAGGAAGATGTTTATCCTTCAGAGGGAGACTCAGAGGGAGTCAAAACTAATTTAGAAAGAGGAAGAATAGAACCATAATTGGGGAAACCAATGCAACAATACATGATCAAAATATTTCTATGACTCTATGGGCAAAAGCATGCATTAAACAATTTATGTTCAGAACAAGATTCTTCACCAGACTTTGAAAAACATAACTTGCGAAGAAGTCTTCACTGGAATAAACATTGAGATTGAACACTTCAGGTTATTTGGGTGCCCAATGTATACAAAGAGAAGAATTCCAAGCTATATCCTTTAGAAATAAAGGATACAATGAATCTTCAAAGACATTCCATATCGAAATCCTTGGTTAGAGATGTTAGCACCATGATTTTATGGCTAAGTTTAGAGATTTGTCAACAATTTGCAAATTCATGCCTGTTAGCACCCATGTTGTTTTTATGCTTGGAATCATATAACATCTCCAAGGGCAAGTTTCAAAGGGAAGATCATCATTTATTTATTCCCATTTCAATTTTCAACTGCGCACTACAAAATTCATTGTGCACCATGTAGAGGATGTTCTCGTGCAGAGAATGTCATCGTGTAGAGGATTATCTCATGCAGTGTATTTCATCGTGTAGTGGGATGTCGTGCATAGGATGTTTTCAGTGGATTTCGTCGCACAGTGGGCTGTCACGCATAGGATGCTATCGCACAGTGGATTTCTTGCGCACAAGCTACAGGTCGCACTGCACAAATTACTGGTTTAGTGGTCAACTTCAAGATCAATTTATGACCAACTGAAGAGGAATTTTGAGAATACCTGAGGTTTTTTTTTGTTTAGGGAAAACCAAATAATAAAAAACTCTCTCATATTTGTAAAATGTGTCACGGATTGCGATATTTGAAGGAATTTTTGAACCCTATTTTTCAGTTTTCGTGATTTCCTGTCCGAGACATGTTTTTTATACATGTATTCCGACCCATTGGAGATGAATTTAAACAAACCGAGAGAGTTTTTTCTTTATAATGATATTTAATACCAAAAAAACTCTCAGTTTCTAAAAATATTTTTTGATCAGTGAGATACAATGTCATCTCTAACGTCAATTTTCCCAGTTTGTTGTGCATTCCGCTAGGTTTTTTCTCTAGGTTATTGTTGTGTATCAGACTTGTTGTGCAGGGATGACAGAGTGTACAACAGTGAAAATGATGACTTATCACAACCATAGGGTCAAATTTTGATCATGATCAATGACTGCAAAGAATATTTCAATTATGATTATGATTTGGCAAAGTCGAGTTTTCTATTTTTAGTGAATCCGTTGATATTATTGTTCTCTTTCAAAGAAAACGGATCCATGATTCTAGGAGAGAGTAGCTCAACCCTAACATCCAAGGGTGACATTAGAGTTCTATATATGGGGATCATTTTCACGTAAACGAGGTTGGTTGGCTATTTTGAGAAAACGACTGCTATTGTATGTAATCTGAGTTTTTGACCAAAATTTAATGCAAAGGTCCCGTGATTTTATGAAAAAATTATATTTGTGATAGTTGGATATATTGTGATTCTTTCTTTGTGTATGTTCTTTCCTGTTATCTTTATTTCATATTTCTTTCTGTATATTTCATAACAATTTTTTGAACCTGTGGATTCACTGTACAATGCCCCTTGTTCGTGCCACTTAGACAAAACATTTTCCTCTCAAGCTAACGCTCAATTCGTCCACAATGACTCTCTTGAGTTAATTTCTATGTTTTTCTCCCACTACATTTTACGGTTTACATTGAAGGTTGTTTCTCACCTAGCCTTCTCCTCTCAAATCCATTCACTGAGTCATTTGTTCCGTCTCTTCCTCAGATAGACCCCATATCCCAAGTTTTACTTTTTTGCGCCAATATAACTAGAAACCATTTTACCATAGGTGTTAAATCTAGCCATTGTTTTCATAGTCATATCCTATGCGGAGACCGTGCCATTTCTGAGAGAGCCCTCTCCATATCTGAAAGGCTAGTTTCGGGTCTCAAAGTTGGTTGAAAAATTTACCTTTGTCCTATGTTTATCAGCCAAATAGATTTACAGAGTCCTAACATTATGGTGTCATTATCGGGGATAGAATTGAATGAATCTTTCCCTAGGAAGAACGACATTGTTGCAGTTCTAAGGTCTGAGAGAAGAAGACACGTAGGCACATATTGGTTGTATTTCTGGTCTGGCGACTCCACACATTAGAAAATCAATTGAAGGTGATTCCACTGGTAGAAGAATCCAGAGTTAAAGTTTTCATGGAGACTCCAATCAATCTTAAAATGTGATTCAAAGACTCCACTGGAGAATGAGACCTATTGACAGAGATATGGAAGAGAAGTATGGGAAAATAAGGTACTCGAGCTTAAGTTTAGTTCAATAAGTACTTTTCTGTTTTATCAATATCTTCTTGTCCTTTCCTAAGTTTTTAAAAAGAATATTTCTTCACTTATTGCATTCAAATGAAGCCCAGAGATATACCCTTATATATCCTCGATGGAAAACTATAGGTATACCTCTTTCTTCTTGTATAACTAATATTCACCAAGCTCCTTCCTTTGATCCATATGATGTTCATGATCATCCTTGTGAGCTTAATGAAACCAAAGTTGAGATTGTACCTTCTGTTCTTAATCCTACACCCCCCAAGATTCAAAAAAGATACAGTCCTCTTAAACTTCCTTCCATCCTTCATGACTTTCTTCTGAAACATTATAAGTACCTTCCTCTGTTTGATGGAGATCTTGATGGAAAGTCAGCTAAAAAACATATTCAAGTCTTTGAGCATTTAATAGAACTTTTTGAGATCGAACATGATGATGTGTCTATCAAGGCCTTTTCTCAGTCCTTACAAGAATATGCCAAAGCATGGTTCATACATTTGCAGCCTCATTCGATTGGCTCGTGGGATGAACTGAGGGAATCTTTTCGTAGATTTTGGGGTGAGAGAATATCATGGTAGTTATTCCTTTCAGTTTTTTATTCCATGAGAAGAATGAAAGATGAAACCATCTCAAATTTCAGTAGGATGTTTGCTAGTGTTTATTATAAACTGCCTAAAAAAGTCCAACCTCCTGAAGTTGCTTCCATGCTCCATTATGTAACAACCTTTCAATCAGGCTTATCTTTTCTTTTGATGGAGAGGAAGTCTATGTATTTGCAACAGACGTTTAACAATGCTCAGGAAGTTGAAGACAATATTCAACCATGTAAACAGATTTGAAACAAGGAGTTGTATAATAAAGAAGATGAAGAAAGCAATAGACTTGCAAATGAAAACTGTCTTCCATTATGTTTTTCTTCCTTTGAATTGTTGAAAGTAAATATTGAGATAACAAAGGAAGCAGTGAAGTATGGTTTCATTCATAGTGACATTGTTTTACATGAGAAAATTGTTATCAGTGAAGAGGACCAACAACCTTCTCATACTTTTAATGACCTTGTTGTTGATTACATGGAAAGTTGTTTCAGTTCATATTTGTAGACGATGATCAACTACTAGCTTGGAAATAAATATGATGGTAAATAAACACCAGTGTTAGATATGGATTTCTTGCCACTAGGGGTTTCATTTCAGCCAACATTGTCTTCCGATTCAGAAGATTGTTATTCCGAGGAGTCTCAACATATTTGTCAGCCTTTTTGTGGTAATCAATAGGTTGAATTACATGAAAACAAGGATGCAGTGGAAGGGGTGAAACATGATTTTTGTTTTATGCACGTTATGGAGGATCCATTTGTAGTTTTGTTGGAGGCAGTAAACAACCCCAATATTTTTAATTTTTTGAGATTGAAATTCACAGATAAATTTTTGAACGAATTAATAGTAAACAAGATTTGGGGTAAGCATGTGCAAAGAAAGAAAAAAGTGGATAAAGTTACTGCATGGTTGCATTGGAATTATGATTTCACTTGATTGGAATTTCATTTCAACAGTTAGGGTGGGTAGGTGCGAATAAGATCGATACTACGAGCATTTATTTTAGCAATCTATAGTTTTCATTTTCATCTTAGTTTCAGATTTTAGTTTGGAGCATATACAGTTTTGTGTTTTTCAGCGGATGAAGGTTACAAGTTATAGTTCAGAAGATGTGTTTGAGAGAATCCCAATGGATTGGCACCTGGTCTGCTATTCTTTGCTACCTCACAAGGAGGATAACATCCCCGTTGGAGCCAGTTGTTAGCACCATGATTTCCATGGCTAAGGTTAGAGGTTTGTCAACAATTTTCAAAGTCATGCCTGTTAGCACCCATGTTGTTTTTATGCCTAGTATCATCTAACATCTCCAAGGGCTAGTTTCAAAGGGAACCTTATCATTTATTTATTCCAATTTCAATTTGCAACTACGCGTTGCAAAATTCACTATGCACCGTGCAGAGGATGTTGTCACGTAGAGGATTCTCTCGCGCAGTGGGTTGTCGCAAATAGGATGTTGTCGCACAGTGGATTTCCTGCGCACATGCTACAAGTTGCACTGTGCAAATTACTAGTTTAGTGGTTAACTTTAAGATCAATTTGTGACCAACTAGAGAGGAATTTTGAAAATCCCTGCGAGGCTTTTATTTAGGAAAAACCAAATAATACAAACCTCTCTCCGATTTTTCAAATGTGTCACAAATTAGGATATTCAAAGGAATATTTGAGCCCTATTTTTCAGTTTTCACGATTTCTTGTCTGAGACATGTTTTTTATACACGTATTCCTTCCAGCTGGAGATGCATTTCAAGAAACCAAGAGAGTTTTTTCTTTATAACAATATTAAATAAAAAAATCTCTCTCATTTTCTAAAAATAGTTTTATGTCATTGATATACAATGTCATGTCTAACGCCTATTTTCCCAGTTTGTTGTGAATTCCGCTGCATTTTTGTTGTAGGTTACTGTTGCGTAGTAGAGTTGTTGTGCAGGGATGATAGAGTGTCCAGTAGTGAAAATGATGACTTATCACAACCATAGGGTAAAAGTTTGATCATGATCAAT
The DNA here is from genome assembly GCA_009831015.1 of Picea engelmannii. Lineage (NCBI taxonomy): Eukaryota > Viridiplantae > Streptophyta > Pinopsida > Pinales > Pinaceae > Picea > Picea engelmannii. The sequence goes on along the minus strand of ML782749.1, from coordinate 489,983 downwards.
GACTATACAGAATATTTTGGTTACGATTATGATTTGGCAAAGTTGGGTTTTCTATTTTTAGTGAATCCGTTGAAATTATTGTTCTCTTTCAAAGAAAATGGATCCATGATTCTAGGAGAGAGCAGCTAAACCCTAACAACCAAGTGTGACATTAGATTTCTATATATGGGGATCATTTTCATGTAAACGGGGTTGGTTGGCAATTTTGAGAAAACGACTGCTATTGTATGTAATATGATTTTTTGATCGAAATTTAATGCAAAGATCCTATGATTTGATGAAAAGATTCCAGTTGTGATAGTTGGATGTATTTTACTTCTCTCTTTGCGTATGTGATTTTCTGTTATATTTATTTCATATCTCTTTCTGTCTATTTTGGAACGATTTTTCATACCTATGAATTCGTTGTACAATGCCCCTTATTCGTGCCACTTAGACAAAACATTTTCCTCTCAAGTTAACTCTGAATTTGTCCACAATGATGCTCTTGAGTTACTTTCTGTTTTTTTCTCCCACTACACTTTACGGTTTACACTGAAGGTTGTTACTTTCCTAGTCTTCTCCCCTCGAATCCAGTCACTGAGTCATTTGTTCCATCTCTTCCGCAGATCGACCCCATAGGCCAAGTTTTACTTTTCTACGCCAATATAACCAGAAACCATTTTACCATAGGTGTTAAATCAAGCCATTGTTTTCAAAGTCATATCATGTGTGGAGACCGTGCCATTTTTGAGAGATCCCTCTCCAGATCCAAAAGGCTAGTTTTGGGTCTCAAAGTTGGTTGAAAAAGTTACCTTTGTCGTCTGTTTATCATCCAAATAGAATTATGGAGTGATAACAAGAGACATATTGAGACAAGCAGAGACATTTTCCTTGAAGAAGAGATAATCTTTCAAAGATCTAGAGAATCATAGACAGAGATTGACAGTAAGACAATAACTTCTCACCCTTTAGCAGTTCAGAGGGAGACATACATTATTCTAGTTGATGTAGTTTCTCCAGTTGATATGTTCAGAGGGGCCTAAAAGGCCTACCTAGACTCACTCTGCAAGAGGTAGAAAAGCATACAAGCCTCTCAAGGCACATCCTGAGAAAGCAAAATAGTTTTTCGAGCTATCCTCCAGTCATGAGTCACTTCATTGATGTTGAGCCTCCTTTTCTTAGAGAAGCAACATGAGAACAGGTATGGAAAGGTGCCATTATAGAAGAATAACAGTATATCTTAAAGAATGATGTATAAGATACTATTCAAAAACCAAAAGGGAATTTTGTGGTAACTTCCAAGTGGATAGGCATGCAACTGATGGAAGTGTTGAGAAATACAAAACAATATTTATATCCAGAGGTTTCTCACAAACAGAAGGAGTTTTCTATGATGATACACTTGATCCAGTAAACCCAATACAATTCCATCCATATTGCCATCCATGAGTTGGAAACTATATCAGATAGATAAATTCTTGATGAATTTGGATTTCAGCAAGAGTGTTGTTGATCCAAACCTATATCATTACATTGTTGGTGACGAGAGCCTGATTTTTATGACTTATTCGGAAATCCTTGACTTATGAATTCGAGATGAAGAATTTGAGTATGATGCACTACATATTGGGACAAGAAGAATGACCGAGGACCGATGAGATTTTCCTGAGTCATGGAAAATATATAGTGAAAATATTAAAGGAATTCAAGTATGACAAAATGCAAAATCCACCGTGATGGATTTAAAGAAGAATATTGATGATGATTCAGATGAAACTAATCCACATCTTATTGGATCACTAATGTATTTTGTTAACACCAGACTTGGTTCATTCCATGCAGTGAATGTGCTAAGTCATTTCATGAGGCAACCGATACATACTCACTAGACAACAACAAAACATGTATCAATACATATACGAGGCACAACTGGATATGGCATGAGATATGCCTCCAATGTGAACTTGAGGTTGTAGGGTATGCTGATTCAGATTGAGCAGAAAGTATAGTGGACTAGAAGAGCACATCCAGTTGATGTTCTATCGTGAAGTTTTCCATGGTTTCCTGATGCAGTAGGAAACATTTTTTTTTTCCTTGAGTACCATAGAGGAAGAGTATATAGCATTGAGTGTGCGAAGAAATGTGGCTTCACAAGATTCTGATAGATTTACTTGACCATGAGTTGAATCCTATGAAGATAACCAAGATTCGTGTGTAAAGCTCCTTGAGAACCTAGTGTTTCGTTGTGGATCGAAACACGATGAGATGAAATATCCTTATATCACAGATATGATGCAGAGGAAAATCATACACATGCAATACCTTCCTACACATGCGCAGATTGAATACATATTCACCAAACTAACTTGGTAAAGAAATGACTCCCTAGTTGAGAGGGAGTGTTGATGACTCCAACCAAGAAAAAATTCAATGTACATCTGTGTGAGACTTGGCATGATGAAGAATTCCTCCCTAGGCGAGAGGGCGTGTTGATGATTACAGCTATGTGAGACATTCTCCACTTACAAACCTGTGAGATGTGGATCATTGCAGCTGTGTGATATATTATCCATCTTACAAACCTAAGAGAAAGCCCCTTAAGAGGGTGCATGGTTCCTATTTGAGACAGAGCTAGAATGTAGAGATGACCTCCTCCATACAAAGAGTTGAGAACAACTCTAGATGATTCTCCTATGTAACATAGTGAGAAAGGTGATATGCAGAGTTGGACATGCATGTGGATGAGCACAAGTTGAACGTGTGAAATCCCAAAGTGTTGGGTGCATGATCATGAGAACATAAATGAATATGATGTATTAGCCTCCTTTGAGAAGAAGAGTTGATGAGAAACTACATATGACTCTCATGTCTAATGTAGTGGGAAAGAAGATCTGTTGAATGGACATGCTTGTGGACGATCACATGTGAATGTGATCCTAGTGGCTGAGCACTAGTGAAGAAATGGTTCTTCTGTGTAATGCATTGGGCCAGAGATATGGACATCCCTATGGATTTGCCACTACTAGATGAGCACTAGTGGGCGTATAATATCCCTTGATATATTTTTCAAGAGACATACTTGCCTGTAATCCTAATTGTAATGAAAAGGGTACATGCCGACCGCATCTTAATGTGACTAGTAATTAATGTAAAAGATAATTAATCTAGTCAATATTAATTATATTATAAGCTAGTGAGGTCGTCCCTATTGTGCCAATATACACTTATGTTGGCAATTTCAGGTTAGTATAAGTAAAGTTAAATTCCCCATTGAGGAATCATATCCTTCACATGATTTTGGAAATTTCATCAAGTACACCTTCTTGGGAAAAGTGTGCACCTCTCTTGGGTGCTAGTATTCTAGGGTTTGAGCACCCTCTTCTGTTCTAGGTCTTATTGTCGGTGAAGTTATTTCTCTTGAAGAATATAGCAAAGGATTTGGATGGGTTTTATTCCCTTGTTAAGAAGGTTTTCCCAGGATACTTCTTGTGCATGGTGTTTCTTCTTGTGACATTGGTTGTTGCAACACTATTAGTTATGGTTAAATGCTAAAAATGAAATGAACTAGATGCTTAACCTCGCTTATAGAAAATTAAACAGAGGCATGGTTCAAATTTTCTTTGATATTGGTATACACTTGCTATTATTTCAATGTGATTGTCTATATGGCATTCCCTTCTAAAAAATGTTTGGTCTTGAAAATCACTTGTGCATAGATTGACCTTCTTGATCCTACCAGGACCTGGAAAAAAAAACTAACACTTTCCTACAATAAAACATGATATCATGGAAGAAACAAGGTGTATGGGATCTCTTAATTCAAAGACATATGGAAAATATGAAAAGTAGTTTTTATGAAACAAATCCAAGGAAGATAAATAAATAAAAATCCACTTTTTACCTACTAAGGAGTGGTGGCCAACCTAGACCTCCCAACAATATTTCAGTGATAATTTTTTTATTTGATGTATGATTTTAGTGATTCAAAATAAAATGAAATTATATTCATAAGGATATGTCCATTAGAAACAATTTTTTTAATATTCCATGAGATGATATGCCAAATCTTCTTAGGAACAACCTCTATGATAGAGTTTTTTTCAAATTTCTGCCTAGACCAACAATCACTATTTTGGTCATAATGTTTCTTTTAAAGGTCATGTTGAAGCAATTTCACTTGTATATTAAAGTATATTCATGTAGCTATATCCAATAGAAATAAATGTTTAATAAAATAATAATTTATGGCTCTAATATGCCAAGGAACAACCTAGGAAATAGAGTTTTAGGAATGCAGATTTATTGTAGTCAGTTACTATATGTTAGAAAAATAGGATCGCACAACAATAAAATATAAAAAAATACACGGAAATAAAACAAAGAATATACACAATACAATAGAGATAAATATATACGTGGTTCACCCAGTGTGGGTTATGTCCACCGGATAAATTTCCAAGTCCTTCCTTTATTATTACCCAACAAATGAAGGGATACAACCTACAACACACTCATTGTAACTTCCTCTTTTGTCTCTCACTATATCCTCTCTCAGAATACAATATTTGCAATAGTTCATAGCCAAAATACATTTCCATCATAAAAGAGGGTTTCTTCTTAGGGAAAAAAACCCTAACATAACTTCTACTGTCATATTTGTGACCTTATAATGAACGGTCCAGATTTACTATGAAATTACAATATACATTTACAAGGAAAATTTTCGTTCAAGGGCCCGCCTTCCCCTGGAACCCATAGGCAGGGAAAGCCCCCATTTTAACCCCCCTGTGTGGAGGGGTGTACAATATTCCAGGGTTTACAATCTTCATGGGGTGTAAACATGGTTAAAATCAAAGACCTATGAAACAAGAAGATAATCAGGCTCCACAACCAACACTATAATGGGAATAAATTTCTCGTATGATATCGAAATTGAGTGATAAAATTTGATTGGTAAATTGATTCAAAGTATAATACACCATAAAAACACGTTTTAAATATATATCCATTTATGTATCGAAAATGTGTATGTCCTAACTACGTTCCTGAGCTACCTACTCTACATTCAGTCAATATTTTGGTCACAACATTTTCGTTTGACATCCAAATCGAGTGATTCAAATTGGTTTATACACTATATTCCAAGTTCCATTTTCTTAGAAACATGTTTAAACAAGTATAAATTTTATTCCCTCAAATGTTGACTATCCCAACATTGTTTTTAAGAGGTTTCCAATGTCAATCTGCTACATTTTTTTTTAAAAGACCATTTTTATCCTAAAAGGTGATATAGGTATGTGGGATTCTTGGTGAGTGTGCCTATGATAATTTTGTTATTTTATCCTCAAAAACAATATCCAATACCCATATTATAAATCTTGAACATAGATTTTAGAAAAATTATGGTACGATGATGAATTTGTAACAAATTGCCACTTTATTATGCAAATTTGGACAAGAATGTTTCTCACAAATTAGGTTAATCACATTTTATTTTACTTTAGAAAGATACTATACTTACTTGAATTCCTCCTACATATGTATCCATTCTCCATGTATATCTTCTTTCCAATTTGTTAGTGGATGGAGTGGTTCTTACTGCAGCATGAGTGAAAAGATTGAAATGATTTATCATGAAATATATCAAATTTGATTTATACAATGATAACTAAACTAATTTTCATAAAATAAAGCACACATATTTGTGGAAAAAGGAAACAACTAGGATTTGAAGAAACTCATTAAATTCAATGCATATGGCTAGAATTCTTTCAGAGATTCTCATGTAAGGACATCTTTGCATCTTACTGCTTCGTGTTGGAGTTACTTCACACACACCTAGGATTTATTTTCCCTAAGGTATTAAGGTTTTTCCTATGTTGATTAGTCATTATTCAGTCTCCTAAATTTTAGGGGATAATATTCCACCTAGAGAATATTCTCTTCAGTTGACACTTCAGTTTGACAAGTTGAGTTGAGTCTAGATGTTGCATTAGTTTTGTCACCATGCAACATTGGGATTGTTGGAAGCAGGCCAAAGCGGAAAAGCAAGGTGATTTTGGGAAAGAAAGCATGCACAACGAAAGCAACAGCTGGAAGGAATAACATCACGCGCGCATGCAGGGAAGACCTAACAACGGTAGGGTTAGGGTTTTTGTAATGCATTGTAAAGGCCAAAGAGATAGAAACATATAAATATAGATACTTAGGTATTATAGGGATGGGGAATATGATAGAGATAAGTTGTTATTGTAGAAAGAGTTGTTGTAGCGAGTCGATATGTGATATTTTTTTGCATGATCTATTTTTGTATAAGTTTTTGAGCTAGAGAGGATGAAAGAGGGTAGATCTTGAGGGTTAGATCACAGGCTGAGGAGCCTAGTGCGATCTAGTCCACCTGATATAGATCTTACCCAACTATGAAGAATTGTAAAGCGCACAACGTTGTAGATGAGGAAATACTATAATAAAAGAGTTGAGAGACACATATTTGTGGACATAGCCCAGGAGGGGGTGAACCACAGTAACATATGTGTTATGTGAAGAATGCATGCATATATTTATCGTCTTTCATTAGTTATTGTTATGTTAATGAATGAGTTTCTATATTTCTTGCGTATTTTCAAATAATAATATATTGTGTTTACGATTTATAATGATGGTTCAATATTCAATTATCATATCTCACACTCAATCCTAGGCTATAAACACCTGATTCTTACAGACACCCATTAAAGCTATCTCGGGTGAGACTGCATAGTGCATTCTATGTGTTTTGTTTCCTTTTGGTTTACCAAGAGGGATGATAGTTTTAGAGGCTTTATTGGAAACCCAAAATAGAAATGAATCATGGGTCAATAAACTCAAATGGTATATAGAATAGTAACCAACAAATGGTTTTGTTGTCATTGGTAGGAACAAGAGAGGGTTGAGTAGATGAGATATGTTGAAGACCTGTCAGAGGCAGATCAAGAAAATATTAGGGCAAAGATCAATGAGCCATTAAAATGGGATGTTGAGACTGTGGAATCCCACAAAAGTAGAAATTGAAACTTGGATAAGAAACAAAGAGATAGAGTTTGCACAGAAAGATAACAAAAACCCTAGAATAACACCCCACAAATATATTGAGAAATATGTGTTTATTGATTTGCATGAAGTCTTTTTATGTGATTTCCCACACTTATTGAAGGAGTGGATACTAATGTTGAAGGATAACCATGCAATGAACTAGGTTCAATAGTTAGAGTGGAAACTAGTACAGATGGAGGAGTTGCAGCAGGTCAACAACAAATTCACCTGTGTAGTAGATTTTTGGCTTGACAGTATTGTGGCAGGTTTCATAACAAAGTTTGTAGTCAACACAACGAAGTCGTATAGTGCAGTGGAGCAAGTGTTTCTATGTGGACCTTGAGGAAGGTACATTCGATCATTTTATACGTCTATTAAGATATTGTTGTATAACAAAGGTGTAATGATAATGGAGTCAGACAACTAAACTTCCTTGTCTGTATGGGGGAAGGGGGAAAGCACTGACATAAAGAGGAAAAATTGAAGGAGGAAAGGATAAAGGTAAGAATAAGGAACCCTTGGACCCAATCATGATGGATGACAACCACATCAGGTGGATCTTGGAGACAACTGGAAATACGTGTAGCGGAGTACCCTACCAATACAAGGTGAATGCCAAGAAGAGAATCCTAGCCATGAGGGAAGGCTTGGTGAGTGATGAGGAAGAGGTAAAGGATATTTGGGTTGTGGAGAAGTTTAATGAAATACTGTGCACAACATAGGAGAGGAATACGAGAGGTCTAAGAATGGGAAGAGAAGGAAACAATCCTATCCATATTAATGTCAGTGTGGAACCCATAAACACATGTGCCACTAATAGACCAAACAGAACACCACCATTTGGAAAACCGAAATTCAGAAGAAGTCCAATAGCAGGAAGTACATATACACAAGGAGACACAATTGGAGGGACCAGTTCAGGTAGCACTAGTTAAGTATCAACACCATGCCGAGGTAGTAGTTCGACATTCAAAATGGCAGGACATGATCCCATGATCAGGTTACCAAAATTTCGAGGAGAAGCAGCAAAAGACCTTGAGAAAGACTTGTTCATTTGTGCAAAGATCTGGGAATAAAATCAGAACACTAATTAAGATACCAAAATTATGTAGTTATCTATTATGCTAAGAGACCGTGCACTAGACTAGTACATGAATCTAGGCACAAACAGTGCACATGGGATGACAAGGAATTTGGCAGATATTAAGAAGTTACTGATAAATGAGTTCCAGAATCCAATTTCAGGGAATCAATACATGAATGAGATGACAAAAATATGACAGAAACCAGGAAAATTCGTATGGGATATTGACCAGAGATTCAAGTGACTAAAGAGGAGATTGAAATATCTCATGACCAATATGTAGCATCGACACTTGTTTGTCAATTCATTGCTTCCACACTTAAAATACCCATTGCGACAACACAAGTTTTAGACGCAAGCAGAGGCTCTACAGGAAACCCTGCAAATGTAACAAAACCAGTAACAGACAGATCCAACTATCAAATAACTAAAGGAGGATTTGAAGAAATTAATGTTCCAAATCAACCATAACAAGAATAAGGATAAACAAGAAGTTGTTTGGTCTAATACATGTAGGACGATAGGACACCATAAGAATGAATGTCCAACATTCGTGCAATATATGGCAGTCGGAATGCAAAACCCATTACCAATAGGAGGAATATGGTGTGAAGTCTATAAGAAACTAGGCCATGAGCCATATTACTTCCCTATGATGTAGAAATATTAGACAGTCCCAAATAATTTGTATTGCACCTTTTGCAAATCAGTCGTCCACGACAATAAAGATTACAGAACTATGGAGTCAATGAAAGAAAGGACATAAGATGCATATAGAGTGTAGGAAGAAATTATGACTGGGAAAGATGTGCCACAGTTTAATCAAGTTCCAACTCCATACAACACTGTGCAACAATAGTATAATATTGCATAATAACCATACAATAACATGCAATCATAGTACAACACAACACAACCTCAGTACAATACCACACAGTATAATTAGGCACCTCGGTATAATGAACTGAGAGGATATCGAGTAGGATACAGAGGTGGAGGACGAGCAAGAGGAGGTTTCAGATGAGATAGAGGACCAGTCACATGTCACAATTGTCAACAACCAGGACATTATGCAAGGGAATGTCCACTTCCACCAATGACTTGTATGTATTGTTGTGCATCAGACCATTACATAGAAGAATGTCCAACACAACTAGTAAGTATCTAGAAAAAGAGGAACCAGAACAACCAGAATGTTCAGTGGATTTCAGTCGAGGCAAGGGATGAAGGATGAAACATCAACATAGTTACCCAAGGAGGAGCGAAAACAGGAACCAACGCAGCTCGAGAAGAACCAGTACAAAACCAGTGGGTGAAGAAGAACATTGAACCAAGGAAACAATTTGATGCACAAAACGAGAAGGCAATATTTAAGGAAGCCAGAAAAGAATTTCAGAAGGAAGACATGGCATCGACTTCAACTGTGCATCAAAGTAAGGAAGCACTAAAATATGAAATGCCTTTGTTATTGGATCATACCCATGAGATACATTCCATGGGACAAGTAAGTRCAATAAAAGGCTTTCTACAATCATGTGTAAAGGTATTAAGTGATCCATCATTTGTGAAAATTATTGCAAAACATACTAGAAAAATGTAGCATCAAGATGAAAGAAAAACTAGAACAAAAAATAGTTAATCACTTAAATACTAGRAGAAGAAAAAGTAGGGAGTTCAGACTGAATGCCAACATCGAAGATTTCAACATGGGAGATATCATACTAGATCTAGGATATGAATGTAATGTATTACCAAAGAAGACATGGAAATGCATGGGAYAACCCACATTAGGATATTCAGTTGTTCAAATAAAACTAGAAAAACAACATAGAGTCCTACCAATCGGTAGACGGAAAGGAGTGACAGTAGACCTGGACGAGGTGCATACTAAAGTAGATTTCGAAGTCATTGAAATAATGGATGGAACAAAACCATACCCAACGTTACTTGGTTTGGATTGGGCATTTGACAATCAAGATATAATCAACTTGAAGACCATAAAAATGAATTTTGAGTTAGGTGAATACAGGGTCATCGCACCATTAGACCCATCAGGTGGGGAGAGGTTTGTAGAAACTACTTCTTTCGAATTAGAGGAAATCGACCAGTTGTATAGAACAACTACATGTGATGAGGATTATGTAAACCCAACTATAGATGGGATACTAAGTTGACGAAGCATTAATTCATGTGCAACAGACTCAGACACTGGTTTAGAAAATTGGCAACAACGATTACACGAAGTTTCCATGAGAATATGTGCAAGATTAGACCACACGGGAAGATGGGTAGGCACATAAATAAGGGAACCAACTAGTTTTTACTGAATAAATGACTTGGAAACATTCTTGGCATAGTATGAAGACAAAGTTTTAGAGAATCAATGATTGTTAGCACTTGATATAGCACTCAAGGCCACACCTTCAAGATGATGGGGTGCACACAAAGAGACAATCACAGATTGGTACCAATGTAAGTGATTACTGTGCATAAGGTTTGGCTCAGAACAAAAAAACAACAAGCAACATAAGTTTGATGGACAAGAGGCACCAACATAATAGTTGGAGGAGTGCAGAACGCTATGGAAAATGACACCCCCAAAGGAATGGCTTCATCATTTTATACACACCCTAGAAGGCATACCAGTGAACTGGTATATAGATTAGGAATTGCACAAAGCAACTACGACCTGGAGAACATTGCAACAGAATTTTACAGTCACTTTCTCATTCAAGCATGAGAACCCCAACATATATGCTTCTCTTAAACATATAAGAGGGGTGGAATTCATCAAAGAACCAGAAGTAGAACTTATCATGGAAGAACAACAACGAAACAAGCACACAATTAGGGAATTGTTGTCATGTTACCATGTGCAAGAGAAAGCATCGGATGAAGACGATTTGCGTGATATTCAAATTGACGAATCAGAAGGATAAAGAGAAGTGGAGGGACCACCTATATAATCAAAATTTATTTTTGTGCCAATCAAGGTAAAGAAGGTTAGCATTAGGACAATGGAGCATCTCAAAATGGACAACATTGGAGACTACTAGGATGAGAAAATAGTGGAAATAATAACTGATTTATTGGATGAATACAATGAATTCTTTCCCACAAACTTTATATAAATGAAGGGTATAGACAGAGAGCTAGTAGAGATGAATATACCACTCAAACCTAAAGCGTGATGAATCATAAAACGACCATATAGAATTAATCCAATATATAAGAAGAAAGTCAAAGTTGAGATTGATAGGATGCTCGAAGCCAAAATCATAGAACCATTCGAAGAATTGGAATGGATAAGATCAATGGTAGTTCAGGACAAGAAACAAGGAGGAATATGGATATGCTTCAACTTGAGGAAGTTAAATGATGCATGCCTACATGACCCATTCCCTACACCTTTCACAGATGAAGTGTTAGAGAACGTAGGTGGACAAGAATCTTACTCATTTACTGATGGATTCTAAGGCTACCACCAGATTAAGATAGCACGGGAAGACAGATAGAAGACCATTTTTGTGACAGAATGGGGATCCTATCAGTACACAATCATGTCGTTTGGACTGAAGAATGCACTAGCAATATTTTCCAGAGTAGTCATTGTTGCATTTAAGGAATTCATCCACCAGTTTCTCGAAGTATACCTAGACGATTGGACAGTCTATATTTTGTTGAAAGACCATGTAGAAGTCCTATGACTAATGTTATAAATATGTAGACAATGCTAGATATCACTGAACATAAATAAATTCATATTCGGAACATCGTTTGGGATACTATTGGGCCATATAGTATGAAAACAAGGTTTAATAGTTGATCCTGCAAAGATTGCAGTAATTGTTAACTTACCACCACCAAAAATAGTCCGTCAACTAAGAGCGACATTGGGACACACAAGATACTACACAAAGTTTATCAAAGGGTATGCACAGATTACTGCACCAATGGAAAAGTTGTTAAGAAAAGATACAAAGTTTCAGTGGAATGACGAGTGTCAACACAGTTTGGATACACTGAAGGAAAATATGGTCACCGCGCCAATACTAGTATTTCTATACTGGGAGAAGACATTCTACGTAAATGTTGATGCATTAGCGATAGCACTTGGAGCTATCTTGGAACATCCAGGAATGAGAGACTTGGATCACTTGATAGCATTTGCAAGAATAAAGTTATCAAAATCATAACAGAATTATAACACTACAGAAAGGGAAGGCCTAGCTATGGTCTATGCACTACAAAAATTCAGACATTACTTATTGGGAAAACACTTTAAGATGTTCACAGATCACTCAACCCTAAAATACCTATTCAACAAGCCAGTGTTGGGGGAGATTATATGTCAATGGTTACTACTATTTCAAGAATTTGACTTTGAAGTAATAGTCAAGCCAGGAAAACTGAACGCAGGACATGACCACCTATCAAGAGTCACAAATGGAGAAGAACCTATGAATTTAGAAGACAAATTTCTAGATGCACAGTTATTTTCACTCCAGATATTCGATAAATAATTTGCAGATATTATTCACAGGTACTGCACCACAATAATATAAGATCGTGCAAAAGAAAAAACGGGTAGTCTGGGTTGTAGACTATGAATTGATTGTGGAACACTTATAAAAAATGGGCGCAAACAACATCTTGTGCATATATGTATTAGAACAAAAAATACCAAGGGTGTTAGTAGAATCCCATGAGGGGATCAGAGGAGGACATTACGCAGAAAAAGATACCATGCATAAGGTATTGTGCACAGGACTATGGTAGTCGATGATTCCCAGAGACTCAAAGGAGTACTGTCAGAGATGCGATGTCTGTCAAAGGGTCGGTAAACCCAATAGAGGGGACAAAATTCCATTACAACCACAAGTAACATTGTAGCCATTGGATAAGTGGGAAATAGACTTTGTGAGACCAACCAACCCACCAACTAAAAGAACAATATATAGGTATATTATCACCGCGATGGAGTACTTAACAAGATGGGCAGAAGCCCCACCAATGAAAGTTTGCAGCGTAGAAAAAAAAACACACTTTTTGTTTGAACGAGTAATAACTCGATTTGGATGCCGACGAGTTTTGATGAGTGACCAAGGCATGCACTTCATAAAAAACACTATCAGTGCTATGACTGAAGAGTTTGAAGTCCATCATCAGAAGAGAACACCATATCACCCACGGGAAAATGTCACAGTGGAAGCATTTAACAAAATTTTGGAGAATGGGCTGACAAAGATCTGTAACGTCAAAAGGGATGACTTGGACCTCAAAGTACCAGCGGTATTATGGGCCTACATGACTATGTGCAAAAAGTTGACAGGGCACACACCATTTAAAATGGTCTATGGCCAAGAAGTAGCGGTTCCATTAGAGTTCCTAGTACCAATCTTGCACATAGAAACAATTACACATATGATAGAATGAGGTGCAGTGCAAAAATGAATAAATGATTTAATGACCATGAAGGAAGATTGAATCCTATTAGGATTCCACCAACAAGTTTAGAAATAAAGGGACAAAGCTTGGGACAAAGCTTGGCATGATAGACACATCAAGAAGAAAACGTTCAAGGAAGGTGATTTAGTATTGATGTATGAAAATAAATCATTTTAGCACCCAGGAAATCTTAGGATGCATTGGTTAGGACCATACAAAGTAAAAACTATTACAAATGGAGGAGAAGTACAGTTCAAAGACTTATCAGGCACAAAACTTAGAGGGATGATCAACAAGAGACAATAGAAGTTGTACAAGGATAGTCAAGGATGATCAATGACACCAAAGGAGGAGAAGTGCACCGAAAGAAGAAAGGGCACACATACTTAGGAACACAAACTTAGAGAGAATAATTACAATGATTGCATATAAAGGAAACAAGCGAGAAACAAAAAGACGACAAAAGCAGTACAAAAAGACGGAGTTCGATGGAATTAAAGAATGAAAAGTATCGATGAGACTCCACATTAATCATGCCAACTGGAGACGGTAAGGTAGAGTAATTCCAGGTATGAAAGAGATAGAGGTGTATTGAACCCATAATTAAGGTAGGGTCCTCAACATGATTCATGGGATACCCATACAACACATGGATGCGGGAGAAAACAATCCATTTGTGAAAAGAGAACAGACTAAGAAGCAATAGAGGCTAAGGAGCATAGTGTAGAGTTCACAGAGATCACATAGAACATCCAAACTTAGTAAATGTTCAACATTCACCTCCATGGCACCACCAAAGCAAGGCAGAGTACTAGACAATCCAGAGTTAAAACTAGGTTACATGTACAATTGAAAGAAGGTGAACAACAACCACCAGAGATCGTTAATGTCAACAAAATCCCATCCCTAGACACAACACTGATGAATCCCACACCTGTAGTGGAATAAACCCATAATTCATCACCATAGAGCATGAATATAGATATACTGACAGAGGTACAGGAGCAGCAAAACCGGGATGCAGAAACCTTGAAGGAGGCACAACCAGAAAACACCAAAGCAACTCTGAAAGTCAATGGAATGATGATGAATCTGGAAGTATCAATCGATCTAGATGAGTCTCAAACCAACATGTCAGATCACCCACCAAAGGGAACAATAGAGGATGTCACAGGTTGGCTATAATGGTATTCTGAAACACAATTGGGAGCCACTGGAACCTCGAGCCAACCACCACCACTAAAGAAAGACAAGCAACAAGTACCTAGGTCACCTTGTAAGTAACCCATTGCAACCCTAATTCTACCACACATACAAGATGGGGTACGAGTGGAATCAGGCTTGTTAGGGCAGATTAACAAGATAAAATACTCAGACCATGATGTAGTAGACACAGATAAATTTATGGATTTTTCCAAGAGATTATACTTAGAAACTGTGGGCAGGAATCTGTTTGGGGAACCGATTGATCAGACACTCCGATGGGAAACAAGATTGGAGAAAACAAGGATTTTAGTTCTATTAGACCTACCACATTTTGGAAAAGGTCAGTATGTAACTGGGTGCATCAAACAACTATTGGAAGTCACACATGGCGGGGACATATGGTTAGAAAATATTGTCTTGATAGGCATAGAGCTTATTACAAACATAATAGGGTTTCCATCTCGGGGCATGGATCACGTGTAATTTTTGGACAACAAAGCCAAGGAAAAATCACTAGCAGAAGAAATGAAGAAGAAGTATGGCACCAATAGGGGGACACGAGGAATCATTATAAAGAGGATTAATGATGTCGCAACACAAATGGGAGCAAAAATCTTAGCTTGTAATCTCCTAAGAAAATTTCACAAGGAGGAAGTTCTAGCTAGAGTTGTCGTAGTTGCATCTCAATGCGTCGAGGGCACCATAGTGATCTGGGCACCGTATCTCTTGAAATTATTCATGGATGACTGCAAGGATACAAAGGATCTAGGAACAGAGTTTCACTATTCATGGCTAATCATGTTAATAGCCTTTATGGGTTGGAGAGAGACAAGATATGTAACTTTCAGTATCGGACCCAAACTGAATCAAGGAGCAAGATATATGTTGTTGAAAGCCATGTCGGATGCTAAGAAAAAAAGGATGAACGAGCCCATATTTGAAGTATACCTATGCGATCTACAGGAATCTATCTCCAACATGTGGAGGATCATACCATAGGTTGGAGCATGGTATAGGGACATCGACAACTTCAAGGCCACACGACATACAATTTTGATACAAGCATGGAAGGATCTTGATAAGAAGTGGATACAAATGCACTACTATATTAGAGAGGGTGACATCAACATGGTGATCAAATACTGGGAAGACGAATGGAAGATTCCATTTCTCACCCAATACTTGTCGAAAAGGACAGTGAAAGAATATGCAGGGAAGGGAAAAACACAGCCTCAATAAGTCCCAGTTCCCAAGAAATGGAGGATGTGATAGACAAAAACAAAATAGACAAATGAATGGGTAGCGAAGATAGGGACCCAAAAGGGGAAGAAGGAGAATATGCATCCGGCCAAAGAAAAATAGAAACAGGTTGAGGCAGCGCAAGGGACTACCCCAACTCCCAACTCATAGGAACAAGGTGGGAACAAGATTCCAGCCATGCAAATAGGAGGAGCGTACAAGAAAATGAAGGTGCAAAGAACATCACCAAAATATATGATCATGGACGATGATGGGGAAATGATAGCCCGAATGGTCCATGATTGTCTATCTGAGGATTTTGACAATGCTGAGCACCATAGGGACAATACTCAAGAGGAGCAGGAAGACATGCGACAGTTCCTCAAGAAAATCATGGAAATATAGACAATAGGTAGCAGCATGGGAACAAAGCCATCAACAACACATATAGAGGAAAGATTGGAAGAGGGAGAGTGATATCCAGTCCATACAATACTGCATCCAAATGCAACATTCTACATCACACTTAATATGCTGTGCATGGACGAGATCATGGGAAAAACACCCCTGAAGTACTTAAGCCAAATCCAATTGGTATTGTTGCGGATACCATCCAAGGATCTACACAAGTTGCAGGTCAGCGTAAACCATGAGGTACAATCTCGTACATGCAAAGACTTAGCTGAATTGCAACAAGCAATAGAAAAGCGGGACACATTGGAAATACTATGGGAGAAAGCTAAGTTCGAGAACCAAGAGGAAAAGGAGCACATGAAAGGATTGTAGCAGAAAGTGGAAAGAACTTATCAAAAGATCACAAAGGCCACGCAGGGGGATGAAATCATAACAACAAAAAATATTGATCATATTGCATAGGAAATCGATCAATATCAGAAGGATATTGAGAGTCCCTGAGAGTATCTCACACCCACTACTCCATCAATAGTGAAGGATCAAAGGAATCAGGAAGAAGTAAACCAACTATAGGAGATAGAGCGATAGGTTAGCACAACAACTCACTTGTTCGAGAATGCAATAGAACTTTGGACAAAGCTAGAGGAGGATCATAAAGTCTAGAAGTGGGACAAGGAAGAAGAAAGGATAAGAGTAGCTATCCAAGACCTCAAGCAGAGGCAAAAGACAATGTACATCATAGAGAACATTAAAGGGATGCAGGACATGAAGAAATTGTAGGTAGAACTGACCATTGCGCAAACACAAAAGAAGGAGCGTTAGGCTCAAATGGAACTTTTTCAAGAGAAGGTAGAAGAAGTCCTAGCATAGGTAGAGGAATCTAAGACACATATAGCATAGACCCATGCAAAGTGTTCATAATTGATCAATGACGAAGTTGTAGTTCACATAGTGCACACACTCAAGGAGAAGATTGTGCAGGCACAGACACAAGCAACAGAGCTCAAGGAAAATTTTTAGGTGGTCTCCAGGGAGACTGAAGGGTTGTGTTAGGTGGCTTAGGATGAGCCACATGTCAATGTTGGGGGCCTTTTGGGAGCAGGCCAAAGCGAAAAAGAAAGGCGATTTTGGGAAATAAAGCATGCACGAGGAAAGCAAAAAATGGAAGGAAGAGCAACACATGCACATGGAGGAAAGACCTAACAATGGTAGGGTTAGGGTTTTGGTAATGCACTGTAAAGGATGAAGAGCCAGAAACATATAAATATAGATACTTAGTTATCATAGGGGTGGGTAATACAAAATAGATAAGTTGTTATTGTAGAAAGAGTTGTTGTAGCGAGCCGATATGTGATATTTTCTTGCATGATCTATTTTTGTATAAGTTGTTGAGCTGGAGAAGACGAAGGAGGGTAGATATTGAGAGTTATATCGCAGGTGGAGGAGCCTGGTGTGATCTAGTCCACCTCATATATATGTTACCCAACTATGAAGAATTGTAAAGTGCACGACGTTGTAGATGCGGAAATGTTATAATAAAAGAGTTGAGAGCCAAATCATTGTGGACGTAGGCCAAGAGGGGATGAACCATGGTAACATCCTTTTTATGTGATGAATTCATGCATATATTTATCATCTTTCAATATTTATTTTTTATGTTAATGAGTGAGTTGCTATATTCCCTACGTATTTGCAAATGACAGTATGTTGTGTTTACGAGATATAATGATGGTTCAATATTCAGTTCTCATATCTCGCACTGAATCATAGGTTGTAAACACCTAAGTGTTACATCCACCCATTAAATATATATTGGGTGAGACTGCACAACACATTCTATGTGTTGATTTTACTTCTAGTTTACCAGGAGGGCCGATAGTTTTAGAGGCTTTGTTGGAAACCCGAAACAGACATGAACCCTGGGTCAATAAACTTAGATGGTATATAGAATAGTAACCAACAGGGATCATCACCATGATAATGTGCATTTTCCTTGGTTTCATCACTAGACTAGTGCATTACACTTGACTCCTTGATCTACTCCTCACTACACTCTATTTCAGTCAGTTAACTAAAGACTGGTTACTAGTTAACTCAGCTAGGTGGCAATTCACTTGTGTAACTGCCTGAGAGACTAGACTAGATGGAAATTCACTCCTGTAACTACTAGTGTGTGTCTATATCACTCTCGATTACCACTATGGCACATTGGTTCTCCTCAACTGTGCATTTATTGAGTTATACAAAGTATATCATGTGTAAATTATTCATTATTCATTACGGGTAATGAGAATTATTTTATTCTTTCTCTCTTTCTTCTTCTTTCTCAATTTCTATCTGAAAATGTATGTGGTATTTTCTAGATAGATCTATTTTTTGTAGCTTCAACACATTTACATGGTATCAGAGATGACAAATTACTAAGAAAGATCTACACCATTTTTTTTTGCAGGTACAAAATATTGAAGACAATAGAAAGATGGATTTCCAAAAATAATTCATTATTACACCTTACAATTACTTTGCATGGAAGAAGAAAATAGTCATACATCTCCAAACCAGAGGATTTTACAGGTTAACCTTGAATACAGAAACAAAATCGACATCATCCATAGACAAATCTATGTATCTAAATCGAACAGATAAATCATTCAAAATGATTTGCAGTGTTATTTCTCCCAGTCTCCTTTTTCACATATCTTCATGTAAAACCCCAAATGAATCTTGGACCACCTTGGAGGGGCTCTTTGGAAAACAGTATGAGATGAGACGATGCATTCTAGTGGTGTAATTTCTCACATTGGATCCAAAAAGCTTCGACAATATCCAATATTTCTTTACAAAATTTAAGGATTTATTGTCGCAACTCAAAGCTTGCGAGGTTGATAAATCTGAGGAGAAACAAATGGTTCTCACCATTGTCTCCAAACTTGGTCATGAATTATTTGTGTTCCTATCAACATTCCATTCATTCAAATTCACCTCTGGAGCCATAGGGAAGATGCCTTCTCTTGAGGACTTTATCGAATCCTTGACACAAGAGAAAACCAATGTCATCAATATGGGAAAAATCAAAGGCCCAAAGGTGCATGCACTTACTGTGAAAGATGGAAGCCATAAATATCAGAAATTTAAATATAAAGAAAAAAGGAAAGCTCATGCACATCCAAAGAAGGAAGGGTACTCAAAACCTTTAACCAATGACTCTATATCCAAAGGTGGAAAGGGAAGAAAAGGGGAGAAATGATCGTACTTCCATAAAGGTTTCCATCCAGAATCTGCATGCATGTAGAAACAAATATATCTAATGAGTCAAATACTTCAGCAAAACAACCTTGGAGATTGTTGATACTGAGAGGGGGGTGAATCAGTATCAAGTACAATTTAAAACCTTTTTCAACTTATACTTAAACCATTAAACTATATCCAATGAGAAATGAACAATAGTATAAGAGTTACACCAATACACCATAATACACCATGCACAATATATGAGAAATAATCAATAGTTTATTGTTCAAGGGAAGTAATGACTTCCAAAGGTAGCTACAGCTTCCAAATGTAGAGGGAGGGATAAACTCCAAGAGGAATATACAATCCTCCAATATCAAGAGAGAGTTGAACTCTCCATCCTTGCCCCTTCCTTCCACCCAAGAATATATGAGAGATAATAAAACTTTACATTAAATCATCACCATCAAGCAATCATCACATAGAACCTGATAATGCTTCCTGAGACTTATTCAATTGCTGCAACTCTTCAATTCTTGGAGTACTCTGATCCTGTAGATAATATTACTCGATGTGTTCTCTGAAAATCCTCCAATTTTCACTCCTTGAATCCTCCCCAAAAAGAGGTTATAGAAAAAATGGTAGACTTTATTCAATTCTGGTTTGTTCAGAAGACCCAACTTGTACAACATGCCCCACGCTCAATATTTAACATCCAATTCGGAAACTCACACAAAAGAAACTACAATCTGTACTCTTTCCAATGGAAGTGGTCCCACTTCATTTGGATTTTGTATGAAAAAGTTATGACTATTTTACCCAGAACACTTGTTTATTGACTAGCTTCAAGACTGGTCACAAACCCTATCTTCCATAGAGTGTATCTACATAATTATAGAGAATCAAGAGATGAAATTTTTACCAAAGCTACCTTGATATGTCTTCCCAATACCATAGCGATTTTTCCATCTGAATCGTTCTAGAAAAAAAATTATAGCAAAAATGGTAAGATGGCCTGAAAATAACATACCTTAGAACACATCACCAAAACACTTCATCCTCCCTTGAAATATGTCCTTCTTATCTTCTTATTACCTCTGAAATTAGACTTGTATCAAATGAATGTATAATGAATTTTATCTATACCATTTATGTCACTTCCTTTTAACATTAGGGCCGACCTGACAGTTTCTTATTTTGTAATTCTTTTCTTTAATTATTTTCAGGGCCTACATGTACTTCCTTCTTCAATTCAATTTGTCATCTTCAAAAATTCATTTCTCCTCAACCATGAGGATCCACGTGACATGCCACATACCACCGGAAACAACATGATGTATACTATCCATTCATGGGTGTTGTGTATGCATGTGCATTGTCCTTCATGTCCAAATACCTTTATCAATCGTGCGGTCCAAAACCCATGACTAGGGTTGACATCAATGACAACAACCAATATTCCAACAGAGATCGCATCCCCAAGGGTTCCAAGAAGAAACATCCAAAAGATCAGAATCCCAACAAAGGAAATTCTAGCTATGCCTTGATTGACATCAACTCCTCTCTCGATACTTGGATTATAGATTCAGGAGAATCACATCACATGGATGCCACAAAAGCAATATATTATTCATTGGATGCATGCAAATGTCATCTTCTTTTGATGGGGTATGAATCTCCAATCGAGGTCACCAACAAAGGAAGGATTGAACTCACCAACAGAAGCTTTGAGAATGTGATGCATGTTCCCAAACTTTCCGTCTATCTTCTATCCATGTATCAGATGATGAATTCTGGCACTAGAAAGAAATTCATATTCACACCAAATTTAGAGGACATATATGACATGCAAACCAATTCCATGGTTGCTACCAGTGAGGTAAATCGTCAATCTAGATTGTATGCATTTTCTGAATTTATTGAACTAGATTATGCTTTACTACTTACCCATGCTGATGAAAATAGTAGGATATGGAACGGAAGGTTTGAACAAATGAATTTCAAATATCTGTAACAACTTAGAAAGAAAATATTGGTTGATGGTCTACCAGACATGCATTTCTCTTTCTCCAAAGGAATCTGTGAGGGTTGTGTTCTTGAGAAACACCCTCAAGAGAAATTCAACAAAGGAAAGACTGAGAGAGTGTCCACTCCTTTAGATATGATCCATAGTGACTTCATGGGTCCTTTAACGCATCAATTTATCAACAAAGAGAGTTTTGTTCTCATTTTTGTTGATGATTTCTCATGTTTCACATATGGTATCAGAGCTCAAGGTCTTGGGGTTTCGCTGCTACACCTGAGACACCGTGGAAGTTTTGCTATAACTATTTTTATACAACGTTTCAGAAGGAACTGCTTGGAGGGTATTTAGTAGACAGATCAAGGTACGTTGGGTTCAAAATTCAGATCCTAAGGCCTTATACTTTAGGAGATACAGCCTGTACAAGATAGGGTTCTGGAATCATCCTGAAATCAGTCATTGTGGAATTTTCGCTATAAAAATTTTTCTGTAACGTTTCAGACCCTGAACTCTAGAGGCTTTTTACAGAAATTAGTAAGGTATCTGTGGTGAAATTTCCTCTTCTGGTTCATCTTAAATTTGTAGATACACCTTGTGTAAGATAGGGTATCTGACTAGTCCTATTGATTAGTCTCAAGAAGGTGTTCCAGGTAAAACAAGCATAGCTTCTTGCTAGAGTATCCAAATTGAGTGGGACTGGTTGCATTGGATAATGGAAAACCTGTATTATTTTGGGTGCGAGTTTCAGAATTTGATATCAATTATTTTGTGTGGGGCATTCTATACAAGTGAGATCTCCTGGAAAGGACAAAAATCGACAAGTTTTGAGGAAGTTACCGTAAATTCCACTTGACACATCCAATTTTGATTAGACCTGTGGCATTGCAGAGAAGAAATATCAGAGAACTACCTAAAAGAAAGTTTCATACCCAGAAGGGCCGAAACTTGGGAGATAGAACAGAATAAATATTTTCTAGCAGAACCACCTCAAAATCAAGACTCAAAAGTGATATTTGGCCAACATGCCACCCAAAAA
>ML782749.1:449525-463041 GCA_009831015.1 Picea engelmannii | reverse complement strand
TCGAAGAGGCTTATTATCTGAAATTATCTATGTTTCAAGGCGTTGAGTACTTTTCCTGAGGTTTTTCCATGCTATATTGATGTTTGGTTCATAACACTCAGGAAAAAGTATGAGGTCTTTCAACACCTCAAACATTTCAAAGCCCTGGTTGAGACACAGTCAACAAAAAAAATCAAATTCCTCCAAACTAATAATGGGGGATATTATTTCAATCATGATATCTAAAATATTTTTAAATAGGCAGGGATTCAGTTGTAGCACACAATTCATTATACTCCGCAGCAGAAATAATTTGTTGAGTGGAAAAACAAATCTCTAAAAGAGATGGCATCTTGCATGCTACATGCAAAGTCAATACCATGTAGACTATGGTATGAAGCACTTAATTTTGCAACATACATCCATAACATATCTCCCCATATATATTTCAAGGATATGACCCCCTATGAGGCTTGGGGCGGCCTTAAACTGGAAGTGACCCACTTTCGTATTTTCGTTTCACATGCATGGGCCCAAATTCCCTCTAAAAAGAGGAAGGCACTTGATCCACATAGAATAGAGTGTATCTTTTTTGGATACCCCAATGATGTGAAGGGATACAAAATTATTTATCTTTCCTCATATCGGCTCATCATTGAGCGAAGTGTCCAATTCGAGGAAAGTGTCTTGCATGTACCTCAACAGCCTCATGTAGACACCTTCATTCTTCCACCTGTCTGAGACGATGTGCATGCACATGCTGAATCTTATTCAGATGAGAGTTCTGATTCATAGGACTTGGATGATCCGGATACAGATTCAGTACAATTATATGCATATCCAGAGCATCCAGATACAGATGCAAAGCCAGAGAAGAGGCCCAAGTGGGCACAAACTACTCTTCAGGATGCAAGGGATCTTGTTGGTGATCCAACCGATACTAGGAGGAATTGATCTGATTTTGAGGAGCCTCCTATTGAACTCAATTCAACTAAACCATTTCCCTCCAGGCATCTTTTCTTGGTCCAATCATTACATAGAAACGCTTATGGCGAGACTTCTAGAAATTACTTTTGGGAATCCGCCATGTAGGTGGACTATAACTCCCTCCTCGAGAATCAAACTTGGGATCTGGTTCCCCTTCCTTATGGAAGGAAAATTTTCATATGCAAATGGGTCTACAATACCAAGAGTGCAACGGATGAATGAATTAGAAGATACAAATCTAGGCTTGTTTCCAAAGGCTTTCAACAAGTGCATGGCATTGACTATGATGAGATAGCGAAGATGGATTCCATACATTTAGCACTTTCTATTGAGAAAGAAAAGGGATGGGAATTCCATTAGATGGATGTGAAGAATGCATCTCTTCACGGTGATCTCTTTGAGGAGATCTATATGGAGAAGCCCCAGGGATTTATGCAAGATTCATCTTTGTTTTGTTGACTGAAGAAATCTTTGTGTGGCCTCAAGAAGGCTCTAAGGGAATGGTATGCCAAGATGGACTCCTACCTGTTGTCACATAACTTTGAACATTATAAATCATACCTGAATGTCTAAACGCTTAGGATGGATGATTCACTTCTACTCTTAGTTGTGTATTTTGATGATTTTTTGATCACTAGTTGCTCGACTTTTGTGATTTCTGAAGTCAAGAGGATTCTACATGACATGTTTTTGATGATGTACATGGGTTCACTACACTTATTCCTTGGACTTGAGATTAATCAGGATGCATCAGGAATCAAACTGTCTCAAACCAAGTATGCACGAGCTCTCATTGAGATACCTCACATGACAGATTGCAAGTATGCTCTGAATCCTTTCCTATCAAGAGTCAAACTTGAGGATGGTGGGGACACTCCACTAGTTGACAACACATTGTACAAATAGCTAGTGGGGAGCTTGGTGTATCTCACACACTCCAGAATTGGAATCTCCTATGAAGTTGGCATAGTTTCCAGGTTCATGCAGGAGTCGCATGAGCTACATTGGAAGGTTGTAATGTGCATACTTCAATATGTATAGGGAACCATCACCTTTGGGATTCATTATGCAACAGACTCTACATTTGATATCATTGGGTTTACTGATTCTGACTAGGATGGAAATAACATTGATCACAAGTCCACATTTGGTTACTCACTCAGCCTTGTTTTTGGGCCTATCTATTGGTCGAGAAAGAAGGAATCTATCATTGATCTATCTTCAGTCGAGGCTGAGTACAAAGGGGTAGTTAGCATAACCATTCAGGCTACGTTGCTAAAACATTTTCTCACTGAGTTGGGCATTCAGTTTCATTGGTCGATCGTCATCTAGTGTGACAACCAAAACACTCTAAAGTTTTGCAGAGATCCAGTTCATAGGTAGCAAATGCAGCATAATGAGATCCAGATGCACTACATCTGGGACTTAGTACACGAGGGGATCATCGACCTATAGTTATATCCTTCAATAGAAAGAACGACATATATATTCACCAAGACCGTCACTGAGAATAAGTTCCATTCTCTGCAAAGTCATCTTGGAGTGAAGGACACAATATCCTAGAAACTTTCAATTATTATTTTTACATACATTGTACCTTGAGGCGGGGGGGGGGTGGGGGGGGGTTCCCATGACGTTTTCCCTCTTTCCTTACTTTATTTCCATGTATCTTTTGTATTTGGGTACCTAATGTTAACACTCTACAAATTTTGTCTGACTCATAGAAAAATGATAGACATAATTGTTTCAACCTACTTTATAGTTGGGAACTATCCTTCTCGACTCAGAGGGGGCTCTCTCATGTCACTGGGTATTTATTTGATAACCAATGGCTAGATTTGGTTTGTTTGTTTGTTTGTTTTTAATTTGTTGGCTAGGAAGGGGGGGGCACTTTGGGAAATGGAGTCGAAATTTTTCAAGTGAAGGAAAACAATAATTGGCTGGTAGAACTCTCCAGAGGATAAAGGATAAATGAGGCAATCAATCTTAGTTGTAAATAATATTTAAGCAGAGTGTAAGAGGAAAGAGATAACAAATAACTGCATCAGAGCATTACAAAATGAATTCTGAATTAGCTAAGAACAAATTACACAGTTTAAATTTCTTAAAGCAAGAGCATCATAAGATGAATTCTGGGATTTTAACTCTCCAATTTAAATAGAAGAAAATGTAGATGGAATATTAAAGACACAAGAAATACACACTATAAGAGAAAACATAACTCATATCACAACCACTAGAATCTTTTCTTAAAGAGTTCAAAACTGTTATGAATTATATATTCAATTTAGCTCCATGAAATAACAATGTCCTCCTGCTATGATGGAAAGTCCCTCTTCGGTCAGTCCTCTCTTTCACTTATCTTTGGAATGATATATATAGATAAATTACATCCGAGATTCAAAATGAATCAAATTCACCATAGTCCTAAAAATAGATGTCAATTACAAAAAAGGAATAACTGACCCTGTACGGACTTGATACCATTGATAAAATCCAACAATTTGAGAGGATGCATTTGCAAGTAATGAGAAGGAAATCTGATCTAACTTTTCTGAAAAGATGTAGGGATGTCGATGTTACGCCTATTTTTACCATAATCAATCATAGAATTCGCAATAAGAAAAACGACTGCATTTTTCACAAGGCCATCATTTCATTACTCTGGAATGAAATTCAGAAAGAAAGGTTTAAATTAGACAGTTTGTCACGTAAACTTCTCGTTCTTCACACTACTTTAGAAAATATCATACAACCACCTCTATACACATGTTATATATTTTTTCCTTCATTTCTCACAAAATATTTTCCTGATGATGGACCACACTAGTTTGGTCTGAAATGTCGAAAATAAAAAAACCTATGCGATAAATCTGAAAGAACTTTCTAATAAAAAAGGAATAACGTATAACAATTGTACTCTTGTTTTATAGGGAGAGTTATAAACAAAACTTACATATTTGAGATTTTATCTTTGAATGCCACATGTCTATATCATTACAAAATTCTCTGAAACATAATTAATTTATCTTGAAAACTATTTCAGATTAGCAATTTATTCTTTTAAAGTGTCAAGCCAAGCAGGCTAGTTTTCTCTAATGCTCTCAACCACCTCATCTTTAACCTCTGTCTTCTGTTTCTTTCTCTGCTTCCTCTTTACATCTTGTGTGTGGATCTCGTTTGCGTATCCGTTGATGATTAAATATTTCATGGTGGGATTTAATCTGACCTCTTTATCTGCTTATGTCTCTTCTGTAGACTTTGTATGAAATTTCGTTGCTAATATTCATGGAACCAACTTCTCTTTATTATTCAATGATCAATTTTTCATATTAGTTTAAAATCCTAGTTCACTGAAGGCCACTTGGTTTGTCTTATCCATTTTCTTGGTTTTGCAGAAAACATAAACTTATCTTCCTTAGTTGAATGATTCAACCTGTGATTACCCCATTCTGAAAAAGAACGTTAATCGCCCAAAATAGAGTAATGTAACCCATGTTTCAAATGACAGTATTCGAAGAGTTCCAATCATTAACTACTAACAAAAGTACTTACAAGTACAATGGTTTCTCACTCTCGACCAATCTATTTTTAATGATGAGCCTTCAAGTTGGTTATCTGGTGGCACTCACCTGGCGTGAGGTTATTTGACCAGTCATCCCTTTCCACCTGTGATCTTTGGACTTGACATATTTAATGATATTAGAACACGTGACATCGGGGCATGGTTGAGAGGTTTTGTGCTTACCCGATTTTCCCCCTGATATGTGCCTGGAGGCACCACGTAGTTTCAACGCAAAATCATGGTTTTATTATCAGTCCGCTCTCAAGAGCTTAAACACTATAATAGTTCTAGGCCTAATGCATTCCATGACCATTGATCAGAAGCGTCCATGATCCACGACACTTTATATCCTATCACCCTCAAATCTCCACTAAATTTAGCCTTTCCCACTACATGTGACCCTGCTTGCTAATCTATCATGCTTCTATATCGATTTAGCAACCTGCCAAATCTCAGGACTGGGATTCCAATAAATTATTATAGTGAGAACATAGGCTCCAACTAGGGATGCTACCCTCCCTGCGAGGTAGCAAAGAACGTGTAGACCTGCTACCTCATCCATGGGTTGCTCCTATAACAAGTGTGAACTTTATTATGTCCTGGAGACTGAACGCCAGATATACTATCGAAATATCACTGAATACTTTATTTGGGAATATAATTTTGAAAATACTTGATTATCAAGCTTATTTGCACCTACCTACCCTAACTACTCAAGTGAAATATCATTCAGGTGAAATGAAAATGACAATGTATCCAGGCCAACATTTTATTCATTGTTCATCTGCTTTGCACATGCTCACTCCAAATCTTGTTCATCAACAACTCATTTTAGAGGTTACAAATGAATAAGAATGTTATAATTCCAACAATATCAAGATTGTTCATCACTTCTAGCGAAACTGCAAAAGGATCTTCCAACATATGTGTAAAAAAACAATCCTGTATCATTTCTTCCACTACTTTCTTTCTTTTAGGTGATTCACCCTTTCGATTTTTGTTAAAATGATGAAAAATTTGTTGAAACTATTTTGAATAACAACCTTCTGAATCAAAAGACAGTTCCAACTAAAATGTAACTTCTGGTATAAATAAATCCATATCTAATACTGACATTGATTTATCATCCTCTTCATTCCTAATATTACTACCCACCATCAATTGTAGATTTTGATTGGAAAGATTCTCTATATAGCATGCCATGGGGTCATGAAACAAATGAGGGAACATTTCTTTTTTAGGATTTAAGACAGAAAAATCGGCTTCCCTCACAAGTGTTTTATGTTCTTTCTCTACTTCTTCAATCCTGAGAGTATTTTCAAATGAAATGGAAACAATAGGTTTGTCTATGTTTTCATGCATCTCAACAAAAACATTCATACATCCTTGAACCACTTTAAATATGACAACCATATTATGTGTATCAAGGCAATCTCCTTGTTCATCAAACAATTCTGGTTTGGTTTTATCAATCTTCTGGAAATTTTCTTGAGGACTGTCATTTTGACTTCTAAATGAATGGAATGGAATAAGTTCTTGTTCAGAATATTCTTGTAAATGTGGAAATTTAATAGCAGGAACTATTTCACTTTCTAGGGTGTTCATGGATGCATTTTCAAAACTATGATTTGCAAAGGTATCAAATGGAACAACTGCCTTCTCATTACCTTCCTGTATTTCTGATTGAAAAGTAGCATACCGTGTTTTGTTGCTTCCCTAAAAATCCATAGAATTTGTTTGTTTATTGCTTGAAATCTCTATAGATGCAGTTTCAAAATCCTCATCCATGCTTAGGCCACTTATAAATTCAACAATCACATCATTCATAGGGGAAGAAAGACAACTTTGAAACAATTTCTCTTGGTGTAAGTCTTGATGAATCTCTTCATCATGTTTAGGAGAAAAAAAAAATGCCTTTGACTACAATCCCTTGATCAAATTTCTCTATTTTCTCATGATTCATTTTTAACCATTCAAAGGAAGAAAAACATAACGAGAGATATTCTTTATTTTACAGTCTATTGGTTTCTTCAAATTTAAGATCATACCTAGAGGCTCTCCTATCTGAAACATTATTAACACTTTGTTTGAGCACTTTGAAAGAAGAAAAACATAATGGCAAGGTTCCTATCTCCGATTTAAGCATTTCTTTATTTCCTTCATCTCTGTCACATGCACATTTTTCCATTTCTTTGAATTATTGAACATACTCATTTTCAGATTCACCTTTGACCGATGGTTGCAATTCCTTGTCAGTTTGTTCCATCAAGTCAGTGTGACTTGGCATCAACACAGACTCCTTTACCTCAATGATCATCTTATAATTTGCTTTCAACAATTTAAATTAAGAGAAGCATAGAGGTAAAGAATTTCCTTCAGCTCGTTCAAAACTTTCCTTTTTGCAACTGTGATATGTAAGTTGATAGATCTCACTATACTACTGAAAATGAACATTTTCAAGGGGAGAATATGAGGTTGGAAAAAATTCAGCCTCATAACCATTGTCATATTCATCACATATAGGAAAATTAGCAACATTTGCAATGTCATATAACAAGAAAAAAATTGGAGTATCAATTTTCTCTTCAACAGACTGATTTGGAAACACATTTTCTTGACTATCCACAAATGAGTACATGAAATGATCATCTTCATGCTTATCCTGGGGTGGATTAGGAACCATATAAGTGCTTTCTCTTTTAATAAGTGGAATATAATCCTATGAAAAATCATTAGCATTCAAAGTTTCAAGAGGACCTAAAATGTTATCAATTTTATGCTCCATATTCCAGTCAACAGTTTTCAATTCATATCCATTTTCATGACCTGGAGCACCCAACCCTTCACTTCTAATCTATCTACATTCTAGGATATTGTGTTGAATTTCCTGAGAATCACTAAACATTTTATGTAGGGTCTCAGGTTTTCTTTCCATCAGGAGGAAAGACATATCTGGGTGAAGAGTGGTGGCATATTGAAGCATAGAAACAACTTCAGTAGGTTAAATATATTTAGGAAAATCATAATAAATACTCGAAAACCTTCTATTAAAAGTGGAAATGGTCTCATTTCTTCGCTCTTTCAAGGCATAAAATTTATAAGCTGCAGGTCTAGAGATTTCTTCTTACCCCAAAACTTTGAAAAGATATTCTTCAATTCTTCCCATGAGCTAATGGTATCTAGCTCCAAATGTTTAAACCATTTTTTGGTATCTCCTTTCAAGGATTGAGATAAATCTCTCATACACACATTGTCATAGTCAATCTCAAAAAAGTCTATAAAATGCACAAACCTTTGGAGGTGTTTTCCAGCTGTGATGGTTCCCATTTCTCCATCAAACATAGGTAGGTACCCATGGTGATTTGGAGGAAAATCATGGAGGGTGTGAGGTAATCTTAAAGGTCTATATCTGTGTTGGGTCTTGGAGGGTGTTGGATCAAGTTAAATATTAGTCTTGATTTGTTGATGCTTATCAACTTGGTTGTGGTTATCATATGGCTCAGATGGGATATTTTGATCAAAATCATTGACAAATTTATGGGATATCTATATAATTTTGAGGGGAGGATGTGTAACTTTAGGATTATCATGGTCATCATTTGCATGTATTAGATGAAAAAAAACTTGTTTAACATGTTCAAGAAAGGACCATAGGTAATTCACAATGAACAATATAATGTCTTAAGTACTTATTTTATTCAATGATGCCTTTTCATACCTCTGTCAGGAATCCCATCTTCTAGCAGTGGAGTCGCCAGTGTTATTTTCGAATTTTGATTCTGCATCCCTAGTAGAGTCGCCAATAAAAGTTCAAATTTCTAGATTCTTTTTCCAGTTGAATCACCTTCAAACTGATTTGTCGATGTATGGAGTCGTCGGAGCAAGAATACAACCAATATGTGTCTAAGTATCTACTACTCTCAGACCTTAGAACTCAACCATGTCGTTCTCTCCCATGGAAAAGTTTTCAATTTCGTCCCCGGTAGCGGCGCCAAAATGTTAGAACTTTGTAAATTTTGTTTAGGTGATAGATAAACGAAAGAGGTAATTGTTTCAACCTACTTTAGAGTTGGGCACTAGCCTTCTCAACTCAAGGAAGGCTCTCTCGTGTAACTGGGTATTTCTTTAATAATCTGTGGCTAGATTTGGTTTGTTTTGGGGGGTTTTATAATTTTTTTGGCTAGTGTAATATACCAGATATAAAAATTATGCAGAATAGAAATAAAATGCTAGAAATGGTAGAATAACAACAATATAACCAGAATAATCACCACAATAACACTGAAATGATATAAGAATAAAAACATAAATAACACTTTGATTTTGAGAGAAATGTTCATGGGCCTCTTTGAGGGGGACACCTCCATTCGAGTAGAGATCTATTACAATAATCTCCAAGCTAGGGTTATCATACCCTCGACTCCTATCTATACTAAAAATTTCTATCAAAATAAGCATCTAGAGGAAGATCCTTCTAGAAGCGGAAGCTTCTATTATTTCTTCTTACATTTGACTTATTCTATTTTATTGAAAGGCCTTATTAATATTGACCTTTATTACATATGAATATATTGTTTTACCTATGTGTAGGTTAGGACCCTAACATTTTCTCCCCTTTAAAAACAACCTTGTCCTCAAGGCTTGAGATGTGGAAATTGCTACAAAATCATAGTTGGTTCCCAAGTGGCATCTATTGGAGTTGTATATTTCCACTGGAATAACATAGGAAATGCTCACACTGGTCCAAAACTACTTGTGGTTGTAGCCAAATGGATCCTTCTTCGACTAACTCGGGAAGGTTGGTTTGAATTTGACACTTAGTTCCGATCACCTTCTTTAAGAAGGAAACATGAAAAACAGGATGTAGCTTCAAATGACTGGGCAAAGCTAACTGATAGGCCACCTGTCCCACACACTTGAGAACTATATAAGAACCAAAAAAATTGGGTGCTAGCTTCTGACAATGCTCGGCCTTGAGGGAATTCTGCTTGTAAGGTTGCAGGAGAAGAAACACCTGATCCCCTTCTTCAAATTGACGTTCTGAGTGACCTTGATCTTCTTGTTGCTTCATGTGATTTTATTCCATGACCAAATTCTCTTTGAGGGTACAGAGAATAGCCTCTCGAATTGTAAGTGTTTGGTCAACCGCCTGGACCTTCGAGACACTAGGTAACTATGAGAGAACTGAAGTTGGCTTTTGTCCATATACCGCTTCAAAAGGAGTCATGCATGTAGTTGTATGGTATGAAGTGGTGTACCACCATTCAACTAGGGGTAACCATTGATCCCACTGATTTTTCTTTTCTGAGGAAAAACACCTCAAATATGTTTCCAAACACTTGTTGAAAATTTTTGTTTGACCATCAGTCTAGGAATGATAAGTTGTACTGAGATGCAATTGGGTGCCTTGTAGCTTGAACAGTTCTTGCCAAAAATTTCTTGTGAAAGTGGGGTCGTGATTAGAAGCAATAGAGTGTGGCATGTCATGGATCTTGAACATCTGATCCATAAAAATTTGAGCCGCCGTGGATGATGTAAATGGGTGTTTAAGAGCGCATAAATGAGCATACTTGGAAAGGCAATCAACAACTACAATGATGATTGATTTATTTCCCAATTTGGGTAAGCTTGTAATAAAATCCATAGAGATGTCCTTCCAAATAGCAGGTGGAATCAGGAGCGGTTGTAGTGTGCCCGAAGATTTGACTGCTTCTCCCTTGTTGTGTTGACACACATCACATTCGATGACAAAATTCCAAATGTCTTGTTTCATACCATCCCAGAAAAAAGAACGTTTGACCTCGTCATAGGTTTTGGTGAACCCGGAGTGCCCTGTTGTTGGTGTAGAATGAAGCTCAGAAAGTACCATTGATTTAAGCTTTGATTATTTACTTAAATACAAACGACCTTTGTATTGAAGCTCATCATGGAGCCAAGAGTACCTTGGGGGAATTGGAGCACTATACTGCAATTGTTGGATCAACTGCAAACTTTTGGGATCTTGTAGCCATTCCTGTCCAACAGCTTGGAGCCAATCTGGTACAATGAAGGAAAGAGAAAAAAGGGATCGTTCATCTTCATATTTGCATGAAAGTGCATCCGCAACCAAATTTTCTTTTCCTTTCCTATAAATGATCTCATAATCATATCCAAATAGCTTAGTTACCCATTTTTGTTGCTCCGGGCAGGAAATGTGTTGTTCCAAAAAATACATGAGGCTTTGATGGTCTTTCTTAATTTGGAAGCCTTTCTCTAATAGATAAGGGTGACACAAATCAACGACATGTAGAATAGCCAACATTTCCTTTTCATAGATATATTTGCCCATATTTCTTTCATATAGTTGCTTGTTGGTAAAGGCCAAAGTCCAACCCTCTTTCATAAAGACAACACCAATTCCTTTCCCTGAAGCATCACATTCCAAGACAAAGGTATTTCTGAAATCAGGAAGGGCTAGGACTGGAGTGGTGCACATGGCCATCTTCAAGGTTTGAAAATATTGAGCAACAACTTGAGTCCAAGTGAAAGAGTTATTTTTTAGGAGAGCAGTGAGAGGTGCTACAATCTTTCTGTAATTCTTAACAAACTTGCGATAATAACTTGTTAAGCCTAGAAATCCATGCAAGATTTTGAGATTCTTTGGGTGAGGCCAGTCTTGCATAGCTTCAATCTTTTTAGGATCCACCCTAATGTCATCCTTTCCAACCAGATGGCCCAAGTACTCTACTTCTGAGGCACCAAAATCACATTTAGACTGTTTGAGGAAAAGTTGGTGCTAAGAGAGTAGATGGAGAACTCGATCCACATGAGCAAGATGTTTCATCCAAGTCTTACAATAGATGAGGATATCATCAAATAAAACTAAGACAAAATAACGAAGAAAGGATGGAAGACATGATTCATGAGGCTTTGGAAGGTGGAGGGGGGCATTACACAAGCCAAAGGACATGACCAAAAACTCATAGTGGCCCTCATGAGTTCTAAAGGAAGTCTTGGGAATGTCTACCTCTTTCATACGTATCTGGTGGTAGCCTGAATGAAGATCAATTTTAGTAAAGAATTGGGCACCACTCAGTTCATCCAGGAGATCATCAATGACAGGAATGGGAAATTTGTCTTTAATGGTAAGTTTGTTGAGGGCATGGAAGTTAGGACACATTTTCCAAGAACCATCTTTATTTAGGACCATGACCACAGGAGAAGAGTAGGGGCTCGTACTAGGGTAGATAACACCTACATTAAGGAGCTCCTGGACCATTTTCTCAATTTAATTTTTTTGTGAAAAGGGGTTACGATAAGGATGGATATTGGGAGGAAGGCTTCCAGGTACAAGGGGAATGGAATGATCATGAACACCTTGTGAAGGAGGGAGTCCCTGGAGAGTGGAAAATACTACTTGATGTTTAGAAAGGATGGCTTGGAGGTCTTGCAACACCGAGGGTGTTTCTGTTGCTTGGATGGCATGGAGTTGAGCAATAACCCCAAAATGACCCTTTTTGAGCATATTTTCCATGCAATAGGAACTAATGATCTTAGGTGAACCAACGGTGATGCCTTGGAACTTATATTGGTGGCCCTCCTGGTCAAATTTCATGGTTAATTCCTTAAAATCCATGAGAATGGAACTCAAAGTCCTTAGCCAGTCTACACCCAACATAATGTCACACCCACCCATGTCTATAGCAAACATATGATATTTCAGGTGGTAGTCACCAATTTGGAGATGCACATTTTCACAATGCCCTCCACATTTCATGGAGCCACCACTGGAAATCATCATTTGGAAATTATTGATGGCATGGATGTAATCAATTAGCTTGAGGTTTTGGGGAGTAGAGAAGACAGCGAGAGCATTGAGGGAAATGACCGGTTCTACTTCGGCAGGGCTTGAGGGAGGGTTATGTCGAGGGTTTCAGGTGACTCAGACATAAGGGGAGTTTCAATATCCTCTTCTGAAATATCCTCAGAGATGGACATAAATAGATTGTGTTCCTTACACTTGTGGATCAGGAAATATTTGTCATCACAAGTATAACAAATTCCATTGAATTGGCGTTCATCCATTTCATCCCTGGGCAATATTTGGTTCTTTAGTGGAGTGGAGGGAGTAGTGGGATTTATTGGTTTAGGGTTAGGGATAAAGGAGGGTTTTCAGTTTTGAGAAGATACAACCTGTTGTGATTCTTTAGCTCTTTTAGTAGCCTCCACCCAACTCTGAGGCTAAGCCATGAGGACTTGGGCTCGAATCTCATCCTTGAGGCCACTGATAAAACATTCTCACAAAAAGGCATCAGACATGCCCTCTGTCTGAAAAGCCAATTGTTCAAAGGCGTCTATAAAGTCTTCCACTATTCTTGATTGTTTTAACTTTGTCAAATAGCCCAAATGGTTGGTGTCAGTGTCAAAGCATTCATAAATCTCATCCACAAAGTGTGTCTAAGCAATATACCCTTGACAATAAGTTTTTCTCCATTGCCACCATTTCCAATGTTCTTGATCTAGATGGAGAACACCATACTAAAGTTTGTCCAAGTCATTTGTAATGTTGTATAAAGAGAAATAATGTTCCATTTAGGTTACCCAACTAGTGGGGTCTGAGCCATCAAATTTGATCACATCCACCTGTGGAAGTCATAGGTCACGTTGAAAGTGATGGTTCTAAAAGTTATGTGTGTTGGATCATGTTGTCATTGATGCCAATGGTTTGATTGATCGATGTCATTGATTGATGTCAAGTGATTGATTGATGTCAAATGATTGATTGATTGATGTAATATAATATGTATTGTCCTTGATGAGAATGCATAGATGAAGATGGATCAATGAGTTGTCATTGATACACGATGAAGATGGATCGATGTGGTTCCATTGGTATATGAGGCATTGTTGGAAAAATGTATAGATGACTCATTATTGTCTTATCATGATTGATAAGGTGTACAAATGGATGAACTCCAAAGTGGTCCCCTTATGGTGAAATCCCTC
>ML782749.1:412271-432935 GCA_009831015.1 Picea engelmannii | reverse complement strand
TACTTGGTACATGGTTGGATGCACTTGTTTATGGTACAGGTTGATTACAAGTTGTTTGGCACATGTTGGTGCATGGTTGATGCTCTTGTTTATGGTACAGATTGATATCTGTTGAGGATTGTTGCCTCATCTCAGTTGGTGCTAAGAATGCAAGTTGATTCTTTCATATATAGTTGGTTCTCTTGTAGAGTTGTACTCTATTCAGTTGTTGATGATAAACCCCAAGGATTGTAGTCCGTAATAAAAAGAAAATTGTACATACATCTTGTGTTCTTTGTGTTCATTGTGGTGATGACTTGTTGATGATATATTGCTGATATATGTTGCTGATATGTGCTCACATCTAACCGGTTATAAATGAAAACAATGGGTAATGAATAAATGTTGAATGCTAATTGATGAGTTTTTGTGCAAGAGGGAAGTTTTGGGAAAAAGAGCCCCACACTCATTCACCCCCCCTCTAAGTGTGGTAGGTGTGTCCAACAATGTGAATGAGAGGAATGGTCACCTTTAGTATGTGGAGGTGAGGAAGAGGAAGGTTTATATGTAGGGATATGCAGTTTGGTGTAGAGTGCCGAAAAGATAGATTCAAGATGGGTGGTGAGGTCTTGTTTGATTTCCTCCATTGAGGACTGCATGGTTGTATTGATGGCGGGAATATTGGCACTGAGTTGTTTCATCTCTTGTTGGGTCTCGATGAGACTAGATTGCAAGGTGTTGAAGTGAGCTTCCAAGTCTTGGCTATGGGTATGGGCCATGAGGATGGGGTAACTGAAAAGGGGTGGGTGGGGTCAAAACATTTGCTGAAAAATGATATGGATGAATGTGATAAGGGATAAGAGATTAATCCAATGGAATAGGTCTCAAATAATGGTGAAAAAATTTCCAGACTTTTTCTTTTTACACCTGCGGAGTTATACTTCGGTCTAAAGAATACTACACAGAGGAAATGCCCAAATGCTTAACCAGAAAGAAATGTGTGTTTACCTGGCAGCCCAAACATAGTTGCGTGACAATAGACCTTGTTTGTTTTAATTTGTTTATGTTTCTATCCCCAAGGGTTAGGTATTCAAGGGTTCTACAGATAAGGGTTTTCCCTATTTTATAGCTCTGTGATACATGTGTGGGTCCAACAATATTACTTGGCCCAATATCTCAGGGAACTAACTAAAGAGGATAGACAATACCCTTAGTTGTACTACTTGACTACCCAGGTACTAGAGTGTATCTTCCTGAGTGTTTTTCTCGGTGGCACTATAGAAGTCAGGCGGCCGATCAGTTTATCTAAAGAGGGATTCAAAAAATCTAGGTCGATCCATACACAGGTGTTGTCTGATGTGCTACCACTCGAAGGGGTACCAACAAGGGTTACAAGGGTGGCCAATAGATGTGCGCTTAAGAACCACTTGTATTTCCTGCATGTATGAATACCTCAACTGCGGGTTTATGTGCATAATGATAGATCTCTGTGGCTTAAAGACGCTAGAATACATCTCTACCCTGAAAAAAAATTACCCACAATTTCTGCCAAGGAAAGTGCTCTGATACCACTTGTAATATACCAGATACAAAAAGTATGCAGAACAGAAATAAAATGCTAGAAATGGAAGAATAACAACAATATAACCAGAATAATCACCACAATAACACTAAAATGATATAAGAATAACAACAGAAATAACACTTTGATTCTGAGAGAAATGTTCACAGGCTTCTTCGAGGGGGAAACCTCCAGTCGAGAAAAGCTCTATTACAATAATCTCCAATCTAGGGTTCTCATACCCTTGAATCCTATTTATACTAAATATGTCTATCAAAAGAAGCATCTAGAGGAAGATCCTTCTAGAAGAGGAAGCTTCTATTAGGTCTTCTTACATTCAAACTATTCTATTTTATTGCAAGGCCTTATTAATATTGACCTTTATTACATCTGAATATACTGTTCTACCTATGTGCAGGTTAGGACCCTAACAACTAGGAGGTGGGGGACAGTTTGGGTAATGGAGTTGAAATTTTGGAAGCAAAGGAAAACAATAACTGGCTAGGAGAACTCTCCAGAGGATAAAGGATAAATGAGGCAATGAATCTAAGTCGTAAATAATATTTAAGCATAGTGTAAGAGGAAAGAGATGACAAATAACGGCATCAGAGCATTACAGAAATGAATTATGAATTAGCTAAGAATAAATTACATAATTTAAATTTCTTAAACCAAGACCATCATAAGATGAATTTTGGGCCTTTAACTCTCCAATTTAAATACAATAAAATGTGGATGGAATTTTAAATACACAAGAAATAAATACTAGGAGAGAAAACAAAACTCATATCACAACCATTAGAATATTTTCATAAAGAGTTCAAAATGCTTCTGCATTATATATTCAATTTAGCTCCATGCAATTACAATCTCCTCCTACTACGAGGGAAGGTCCCTCTCTGGTCAGTCCTCTCTTTCACTTATATTTGGAATGATATATATAGATAAATTACATACGGGATTCAAAACGAATCAACTTCCCCACATCCTAAAAATAGACGTTAGTTGCAAAAAAAGAATAATGTATAACAATTGTACTCTTGTTTTATAGGGAGAACTATAAACAAAACTGAAATAATTGATATTTTCACTTTGAACACCACATGTCTATATAATTACAGAATTCTCTAAAACATACTTAATTTAGCTTGAAAACTATTTCAGAATAGCAATTTCTTCTTTTAAAGTGTGAATCCAAGCAGGCTGGTTTTCTCCAATTCTATGAACCACCTCAGCTTTAACCTCTTTCTTATGTCTCCTTCTCCGCTTCCTCTTTACAAATCACGTGTGGTGCTCATATGTTTCATGATGGGATTTAATATAACCTCTTTATCTTCTTTTGCATCTTCTACATACTTTGTATGAAATTTCGTTGCTAATATCCATGCAACCAACTTCTCTTTCTTCTTTAATGATGAATTTTTCATATTAGTTGAAAATCCTGGTTCACTGAAGGCCACTTGGTTTGTCTTATCCATTTTCCCGGTTTTTCAGAAAACATAAAATTATCTTCCTTAGTTGAATGATTCGACCTATGATTACCCCATTCTGAAATAGAACATTAATCGCCCAAAACAGAGCAATGTAACCTATGTTTTGAATGATAGTAGTCATAGATTTCCAATCATGAACTATTGACAAAAGTACTTAAAGTTACAATGGTTTGTCACGCTCGACCAATCTATTCTGAATGATGAGCCTTCAAATATGTTATCTGGCGATGCTCACCTGGCATCGCACAGATGAAAAGTACTCGAACAAGTGGTGTGAGATGATTTGACTAGCTGTCCTGTTCCCCCTACAATCCTTGAACTTGACATATTCAACGATATTAGAACATGTGACATCAGGACGTGGTTGAGTGGTTTTCTTATTACCCGCTTTCCCCCCCAATATGCATCTAGAGGTGCCATGTAGCTTCGATGAGAAACCATGGTTTTATTATCATCTTCTCTCAAGAGTCTAAACTCTATGCTAGTTCTGGGCCTGATGCATTCCATGACCATTGATCGGCAACGTCCATGATCCACGGCCCTTTAGATCCTATCGCCCTCAAATCTTTGTCAATTTTATCCTTTCCTACCAAATGTGACCCTACCTTTTAATCTGTCACGCTTCTATATCAATTTAGCTACTTGCCAAATATCAGGATTGGTCTTCTGAGAAATTATTACAGTGATAACACCTAACATGGCCTCATTGTTGGGACCCATTCTTTATTTTCACCATAGTGATGTTCAGGGGGGGTGTTGGAGTTACTTCACACACACCTAGGATTTATTTTTCCAAAGGTCCTAATATTTTTCCTATGTTTATTAGTAATTATTCAGTCTCCAAAAGTTTAGGGGAGAATATTCCACCTAGATAATATTCTCTTCAGTTGACACTTCAGTTTGACTAGTTGATTTGAGTCTAGATGTTGCGTTGGTTTTGTCACCATGAAACATTGGTATCATCACCATGCTAATGTGCATTAGCCTTGGTTTCATCACCAAAATGGTGCATTACCCTTTATTCCTTGATATACTCCTCACTACACTTTGTTTCAGTTAGTTAACTAAAGACTCGTTGACTAGTTAACTCAGCTAGATGACAGTTCACTCCCGTAACTGCCTAAAAGAATAGACTAGGTGACAGTTCACTCTCGTAATTGTTGGTGTGTGTCCAAGTCACTCTATATCACAAATATGGTGTATTGGTTCTCCTCCAGTGCACATTGATTTAGTTATATAGAGTATATCATGTGTAAATTATTCATTATTAATTACAGTTAATGAGAATTCTTCTATTCTTTCTCTCTTTCTTCTTCTTTCTCAATTTCTATCTACAAGTGTGTGTGGTATTTTCTATCTATATCTATTCTTTGTAGGTTCAAAAAATTTACACTTCTCCTCCCCCAAGTTGCAATCTTATCTAAATTACAAAAAAAATAGGAAAAAAAATTCCTATGCTCTAATCTCTTCAACACCTCCGTGTAAACGAAGCCAAAAATGTCAGTGAATTTATATGCATATTTTTTGGAGATTAAATTTATCAATTTGAGAGTTCGTAAACTTAGATATGTAAGAAAAATATATGCGGGATCATAGTCTATCCTATCTAAACATTATTCATAATTTAAATCTAGGAGATATGTGCTAATTAGGGTGTCAACACATATTCCCTTCACTATAGGTTACAATATTTCATGATGACATAACAAATCATTCATGCAACCTCTAAGAGTTGAAATGTGTATCCATGCCCTTCATTAAAAAAAATTTCTTCTACCATACAACCAATGTAAATTAAATATAGAAAGGAAATATACGAGATGATCACTAGGATGTCTTTCTATGAAAATAGTAGCATGGATTCTCCAAGGGCACCAATCCCAATCTTTCGCCTACTCTAATGGATAGGAATTCAATGGATTCAAAAGAGAAATTAAACTCATGAACTATGGTGTTTAGTGAAAGATCTAACCTCTGCAATGATCCACACAAAATAAATAAATAAAAACCTTAATGAAGATAAATGAAATCCAATCCAAAAATGACACAAACTAGACTTGATCCATCACTAAATATTTATTATTCTATATCCACCATGGTTGTGAAAAAAGTTGTGTTCAAATTAAACTTTTATACAATTGTGATCTTCTTGGTATATATAGAATCAAATGAATGATTATTAAAAATAAAAATGAAATCAAATGCAAGGTACCAAGCCCCTCTTTACATCTCCTATACATCTATTTATACATTACAAAAGTTCCTAACCATGCGTAAACCCATTGGTTGACATCACCATACCTGTTACATAAGCCCAAAACCCAAAAACCCTAAACAAGGGGCCGACATGCCACGATCTCTGCCTCGAATTGCGCTCTTCCTTCAATAGCTTGTCGAAGTCCCAAAATAGGTCAAACCTGACCAAGGATCCTCAAAACTTTGTCAAGGGACAACAAGCCCCCAACACTCACCTGTGACTTGTCCCAAGTCACATTGGTCTGGGTAGATCTGCCTTAAAAGCCTTGATCTTGGCTCGATATACTTCGACCTGTTGTTGCG
Organism: Picea engelmannii; assembly: GCA_009831015.1. Lineage (NCBI taxonomy): Eukaryota > Viridiplantae > Streptophyta > Pinopsida > Pinales > Pinaceae > Picea > Picea engelmannii. Next base: position 427,343 of record ML782749.1, on the reverse strand, counting down.
CCAAGGCCTATTGCTCGACGAACTCTTGGATAATTACTTCATTGACATGCTCCTCTAAGCGTTGTTCAACTGTAGTGACTACTTTCTCCAGCTCTTATCCCTGTCCTTCAATATCCTCAAACAGTTGGCAAGCCTCATACTAAACTGGCTGGATCCTCTGAGTCACTTCCATGACTTAGCTCTATATGGTGTGGACCTGATGTTGAGAAATGCTTTTCTCCCGGGATTTCTTCATCCTCTCAATTGCTGGCAGAGGTTTCAATTGCGCCTGTACTATTGTTGCTTGCTTCTTTGCCTCCTAGAGTTGTGAATCTAGTGTCTTCAGTTCAAGGTCTTTATTAAGTCTCTCATAAGTCTATACACTTCTACTACTAAGTTGTTTACATTCCAGAGCTAATGCTATGATCCTCTCAATTGTGCTCCGGGTAGTGGCTTCTCTTTGTCTCACACGTCCTGTGGAGTGCAAGTCACTTTTTGTAGCTCTAGGTATGCTATTCTCTGTTGAAGTTGTTGGATGGCTTCAGCAAGCTGCACTACTTGATGTTCCACTGGGTCTTCTTCCTTTTCTTCTAATCCTTTCACAGAGTGAAGTGATCTGCTAACTGCTTCTTTTACTCGAATATGCTCTGCGAGCATATGTTCTTTCTCTTGTTGGATCTATGCTTTCTCCTCTTCGAACCTTGTTTGGAGATCATCATTCTCTTTTTTTGAAACTCAGTGTTTCTCTACTACTTCCTCATGTGCTTGCTTCAGGGCCATTGTGGCCTATTCTTTTTCTTCTTGTGTGCGATGAAGGCGAGCTTCTTTCGCATCAACTATTCTATGGAGTTGGGTAGGCTCATCTCCCAAATCTGGTTCTTTTGATGGCGGGGGCACAGTCGACACTGTGCAGCTGGAGTGAAGGGCCTATTGGACCCCTCTGAGTTATGCCTCAATTTTATCATACATGGCTGCTTGTTTGGCTTTAGTGTTCTGAAAGAGGTTCTGCGAGGTGTCTGATACGGCTGCAATGATGAAGTCAAAGTCATCGAGCGTGAGTATAGTCTACAACTTAGTCTTATTAGCTTTGGAATTCTTCCGAGAAGTAGGTTTCATGGGGGAAACCTTTCTTTTTCTTAAAGGTATCAGCCTCATCAATAGGATCCCTAGGTGGTGTTACTTCACCTTGCTTCTATTGATATTATTTTCCATTGCTCTCTTCTTTATCTACTTCATCATCACCTCCTCATCCCGATGATTCTAAGGTGGTTTATTCTAAGGCACTACTCAGCTGCTGGACCTCTTCGGTCTTCTTCCTTCTGCTAGTTCTAGGTGTATCATGTGCTTCGTGAGTGGCCTCCGAGATTTCAATTTGTTCAGGGTCGGATAGTTCTGCGGGATCAATAGGGATAGGTAGCTCTGTAGGACAATCCTTGGTTATATCTTCTAGGTCTTCCTCTATGAGCTTATATTATGACTGAAGCTCTTCTTTACTCTCATATTCATGTGCAGTGATGTAAATGAAGTGTCGATCTGCACGAAACTTCATAAGTGGCCTAAATCGATGTATAGTGTTCAACATCATACGAGGGACAACTTCAATGACCCTCTTTAGGTGGAGATATTATGTATGGAATACCACGTTCGACTACCATTGTTTCCCCATATTGCTCGAGTACCAGAGCATGGTGAAATTCACAGTGAGCGGCTCAAATGGCTCAATCTTCGGGAAGGTCGCACCTTCCAACATCTCCCAAGAAGTAAATGCGATGAGGATCAATAGCCAGCTAAAATGGAACTCGTAGCCCTGATCCTGAACTTTGCAGCAATCCAATTCTAATTGGTTGACAAAGTACTTTTCCCAGTTCATCTAAAGTCCTTCCATGCATTATCCAGCGAGGTCGACAATGAACCCTCTGACCTGCGTAGGTCTGTTCTTTCTCACTAGCTTTCCTACGATCCACTGGTAGTCTAGGCGCACTAATCCATTCTGGATGGAATCTACCTTGTAGCCTTGCATCCCCTTTTCTACATCGCTATATGTATATTTAATCCTTTGTGCCAGTGCATGGTCTATAGCCTTCCCTGGGTAGAAGCCTTGTGCATCGGGTCCCTGCATGTTGAATCTGGTGATCCTGTGGATTAGTGCTGGATCGATGATGATGCATCTATATAGCCACATATAGCCTCCATGTAATCACGATAGTAGGAGCTTACTGCACACGCTAAAATATCGGTGCCTTCTAAAATATGGTATCTTCATTATGTTCAGGACAGTGGACTATGCGAGGTCCATAGTCCATTGTTGGGGGATTATCCTTGATTTCTTCCCCTTCATCCTAGTCAAATACCTATGAGGAGAGAGAATACTATGGTTCATGCAATCCCCTAGGTTCAAGTCGCTGAATTTTAATGCCATGATCTTATCCAACTACGATCGAGCTGTGTGTATTGCCTTCGGGAGGTAAGTAGTAACCAAAGTGTAATCAGAGTCTCTGGGGACACTATCATGACTCACTGCATCGGCCATAGGCGGGATGTAGTCGGGAAGGATAATTGGGATTAAATTTTCATTTTCCAAGTCATCTCTATGCTTGCTTGTTTTCTCAGCTGCATATCGGGATGGTCTAGATCCACGAGCAGTCGATGGAGAGGCTTACACTCCTCTCGTCGAGGAATCTTGAATTCCTGCTGACATTACTTTTTCGGCCATTAAATTGATTAGAACTTATTCAACCAACTTCTCTATGGCATTGAGTTCCTCTGACATGCACACTCAAGATCAAATAAATTAGATTGATCAATGAATGCTCAATGCAATAGAATAGGTGTTGATCACAATAAACACAGTGTGGTAGAAATGAGTTCTTTTGTTTGCTCGAATACAATTCGCAAAAGTGTTCTCGGTGCAAAAATCGACCATATAAGTAGACAACAAGGTAACGGATCTCTCCAATGGGCGAGAATCCTTCATCAATGCGGTTTTATTCGTTATGGTGTGGTCTCAATGGTCTGATGGCGAGATTTCTAGTCATAAATGTTGTTCTAATTGTTCAGGAGCGTTGGTCTAATGGTCATAATGCCTCCAATGGTTATATCACTCTGCCATGGTGAAGTGTCATTTTAGGTTGTTTGGATATCTCGGTGAAGTTGCAGTTTTGAAAACCTTCCTTCTCTGAAGTTCCCTCTGAAACCTCCTATAATTTTTCCAACTTTGCCTTCTTCTTACTGAGCTTCCTAGACTTTTTCCCTGTGATATGTGTTACTGGGTTCCTATTTCCATTATGATTTTTATCTGTACTCAACATAGTAACTTTGCACTATTGAGATTCTTTCATAGGGTTAGAGAATATTATTTCTTCTCTGTCTGAGGTAGGTTCTCTAATCTTCTGTACAAATAGATATTCTAAGTCTTTGTGGGTTATTTCATCTTCGACATCCGGATTGTTGGTCCTCAGTAGATTCAACTGGTCCTCTTGTTCTTTTAGTAAGTGTGTTATCCTCTTCATCATGGAGTCTCTTAGTTCTTTCTTCTTCTTCTATAGGGCTTCCTCTTCTTTTCTTTTGGTCTAATCCTTCTAAATCCAGGTTTTTCCTAATAACATAGCAAATGGGTCGTTGCTCTCAATTAATTTAATAACATCAAAATATTCCTCTGTCAAAGTTCCATGAGAACTCATAGATATATAGGTAAGTCTTCCACATAGGGTTATCATCTTTCCTCTAAATAATCATATTCTTCCTAATGAAGGAATCATAGCAGGCTCTCCTAAAATTTCCCAAGTTCTTTATGTCATGATATTCACCTGTGTTTCCTCATCCAGAACACAGTCAATGTCGGAGTCTCCTATTCTTGTTTCTATGCACTCTTTTTCTTTGAAGATCTCTGATAAGTTGATATTTCTTTGATCATTCAAGGTTTCTTTCATTTGTAATAATACATTCTCTGATTCTTTCTGGGGTTCTGTCATGGTCTCAGTTTCTTCACCTTCCTCAGGGTTTTCTTGTCACATATTCATTCTTTCAATCTTAGCAATCATTCTAGAGCAATCCAAAACTTCATGATCCATATATTTACAACAAAGACAACTAGATCTTCTCCTAGGGCATTCCCTATCAACATGTCTCGGTCTTTTGCAACTGTAACAAAGGTTTAATCCTCTTTTTTTGTTAAACGATCCACAACCTTTCTTGTACTGCGCACTAGGATCATAGTAACTAACTTGCAGAAAATTCTTCCTAGGATTGTGCATCCATTTGTTAGTCCAAACATTCTTTCTATGCATAGGAATAACATACCTTTCATTATTTCTATTAGATCTATTCATATCAAATCTTATTTCTTCTAATTGTGCCCTAGTTTTCAAGCTAGGACAAAATTTATAAAACATACCTAGATCCATACTTTTGAAACAAAAATTTCCACTTATCTTACTTTTATCAAAGCACAAACCTTTCAGATCTTACCTCTTTAATAAATAAAAATTCACTGATCTTACCTCTTTTCTTCAGATATACCTCCTTTCTTAGCACAGAGCTTCACAGCCAAGTAGAATACTACGCACTAGGGAAACAAATATATACATAGAGCTTTATCTTTTCTTTAGTTCCTAGAAATCACAGTTTCAAGTCCCGGCAGCAAAACAATTTGTTGGCACACAGGGGAAAACCCAGGGTTCAACACTTCAACAACGCACCAACAAAACCCTAACTACCGACCCTTTAAAAAACACTTGTGAAACAAATGAAGTATCACTCGAGGTAGAGGCAGGGGTGGTTGCAGGACTCCAATGTCTACAACCTTAGTTGGGACATAGATCTATGATTGTAACACCTTAACAGAGCACTTAGCAGTTATAGTTCATTAGTATTTAACCTTTGTTTACAACACATATAAACCCTAATTACAGAGCAGTGCAGTATTCATCCAGATCTAATATATTCAAGAACTAATCATATCAACATAGATTAGATCTAGCATCTTATTCACATCATTAGGAACTAAGCTATCATATTCATCTAAGAATACATCGTTACACTAAGAAGTAATCATATAACCAATAAAACATTCACAATGCACAAAGAAACCACAACACAGGATATACATGGTTCACCCCCGGCCTGGGGCTATGTCCACCAACTCTTCTCTTCTTTATTATCTTCGTTCAAGATTCTTACAGGCACATAGCATCAAAATCCTACTTCGCATACGATAGGAGATCTGTGTGCACCTCGCCATATCCTCCTTCCCAAAGCTAGGTTACATCACAAAGCCTCTATACAGTCTCTTACAATCACTTGCCCTTAGCCTTGCAAGCATCACATAGTATGCACAAAGCATTTACAACTATCACTTAGCACAACATCACACAGATGTGTATCTTGTCTTGGCATTTAGCAAGGTACCAATCCCCTCTTTACATCGCCTAGAAATCTATTTATACATTACAAAAAGGCATAACCATGGTTCCCATGGGCCGACATCCTCATACTCGTTACATAAGCCCAAAACCCAAAAACCCTAAATAAGGGGACGAGATCTTGCAATCTCCGTGTCGACTTGCACTCCGCCTTCGACAACCTGTCAAAGTTCCAAAATAGGTCAAACCTGACCAAGAATCCTCAAAACTTGGTCAAGGGCCAACAATATAAAAAATATTAGAGATATTTTATAATGAATCTCATCCAAAATTTCATGATTCTTCTCTATCCAAGATACTTGAATGAAAAATCCAAATGCTTATCAAATATTTAATGGTTAGAGAGGAAATTCTAATTTGGATCTAGGTGGTAAAAATAAGCATCATTGGAAACTCCAAATATACCTGTAAACATCACCAAACTTGCCCAACTTTCAAGTTTAAGTGAGAAGTTGTTATTTTTCTAATATTTAATCATAAATTTACTCAAAATACTAAAATAAATGCATTGGAAAATAATAAGTCTAATCCCTCATATAAACACTAAAATGGTCTTAATGCAAGGTTACAAGAAAATGGAAAATGATTAAATGTCAAGGAAAATGATGTGATATAGTGGTAAAAAGGATGACAATTTGTTGACTGAACAACTCATTGGAGTAAACGTTTGGAAAAGGGAAAACCAATCAATTCAGAGGCATGAACAAATGCTAAATGGAGAATCCCAAGAATGAACTAATATCTCATGCTCTTCTTATAGAAGACATGGCGTAATGAGGAAAAGAAGGTATTCCACATAGATTTTGGTGGAATTGACAACATAACAAAGGGGTCATTCCACGATATGAATTCAAAGTAGAGGACACATAACCATGGCCATGATTTCAATTTCCATTATATATTTTGTAGTTATCACATTGACAACTATCTAAGAAATATCCATGTTCATATCATTGTATAGAATCTTGTATTAGATATTCACTAAGACTATAAGGCATTTTAGTTTCACACAAAGAAGGAATATCAGTTGTGCCTCCCCCACATGATGCACATTGCATTGGGTGTTTTACACTGAACATTTTCTCTTGTCACTTGGTGTACATTGAATATAGACCACTAGTAATGAGATGACGATTGGATTTCCTACACGAGGAACAAAAACAAGCTCAAGATAGTGTGGCCTAAACAACAAATAATTATTGATCAACATGACCAAGGAAATATAATATGAAGGAAAAATCATTCAACACGCTCGAAACATTAATAGATTCTTGTTGGATCATGTTGTCATTGATGTCAAAGGATTGATGTCAAAGCAACAATGTCTTATGATAGTATATTGATGGATCATTTATTGTCCTTGATGTTAATGGATTGATGTCAAGTGGAGTCATAGGCATACGATGCCATGCATAGATGAAGATGGATCAATGAGTTGTCATTGATATATAATGCATAGATGAATATGGATCAATGTGGTTTCATTGATATATGATGCATAGTTGGATTGATGTAAAGATGACCCATTATTGTCTTGATAAGGAGTACTAATGGATGAACTCCAAAGCGATACCCTTATGGTGAAAGCTCTCACGAGAAGATGATTTGCAGTTAATTGTCTTGTCATGGTTGATAAGGAGTACAAATGGATGAACTCCAAAGTGGTCCCCTTATGGTGAAATCCCTCACGAGAAGACACTTTGCGGTGAACTCCAAAGTGGTCCCCTTATGGTGAAAGACATCATAGGAAGACGCTTTGTGGTTGAGTTATCCTAGAAGTATGGTTAGACAACCCATGCTTAATTATGGAATAATGAGATGAAGATCAGTGAATTTGTCAGTGAAACTATCCTATATGGATAGTTCTTATCAAGCCATTTCCGGTGGTATGTGTAACGTCACATAACTCCTCATGGTTTGAGATTTATGGCCTTATGAAGATGAAGGACCCTTATATGTTGGCTTGAAGCCCCAAAAGGTCAAAGAAGTCAAAGTGCTTGCAAAGAAGAAATTATTTAAATAATAAAGTGAAGTGACAAAGTCAAAGAGGATTATTCAAAGTGAAGTGATAAAGTCAAAGATGATTATTTAAATAATAAAGTGAAGTGACAAATTCAAAAAGGATTATTTAAATAATAAAGTGAAGTGACAAAGTAAAAAAGGATTATTTAAATAATAAAGTGAAGTGACAAAATCAAAGAGGATTATTTAAATAATAAAGTGAAGTGACAAAATCAAAGAGGATTATTTAAATAATAAAGTGAAGTGACAAAGTCAAGGATAATTATTTAAATAATAAAGTAAATGGATAAATTTATAATTATGGAAAGTGGTTATAAGAAGGATAACCCTAAAATGAGGAAAATGGGTTAAGTGCTCAAGTGGCTATTGGATACATAGACAAGTGGCAAATTGGGCAAAGTTGTACATAGGTGACTATGTGGACAAAGTGGCCTAGAATATACTTCTAAGGAAGGTACTTGGAGATTATAAATAAGAAGCAAGGGTCTCTTGTGAAAAACATCTCTTGAGCATCGCTTGAAGATCTATTCTGAGTAAGAGAGGGATTGCAGGTTCTCATGGACACCAATGGAGACTTGAGTGTGAGTTGATTCCAGGTTCTTGAACTTTGAAGAAAGTTCCATATCTGCATTATATGGGCTCAGATCTACCATATAAACTATGGTATGGTTACATAGTTGTCTTGATAGATACTCCTTCTTATTGTATGGTGAAGCCTTAAGGAATTCTTGGTATGGTTGTTGTGATATGGTTATGTTGGTTGATTGATAGAGTGAGAAACACTCTTATGGTTCAGTACTGATATGATTTCCATAGTATATTGGTTTCTTATACATGATTAAGTAGCATTCATATTGTATGGTTGAGGAGCATGAGTAAGTCGTGGGAGAGAATATATGTGTTGTGATTGGTTATGGTTCAGATTGGACAATGAAAGACATAATTAGATGTGATTGAAGGATGTAAAGGATCTGAGTTTTTCATAGAGAGAAAACCCTATTTACTTAGAAGGCATACACAGGATGTAGTATAGACTAGCCGCATACATATGTGAGTTGTACGACTGGTAGGGCATGTACATACACGTGTTGCACTACTGACAGGTTGCTTACTTGTTGATAGATTGTTATATGTTAAGGATTGATTCATCTTCTTAGTTGGTGTTGAGTTGTGTAAGATGAGTCTTGCATTGCAGAGATGGTTCTTTTGTGGAGTTTTAACTCTATTCAATTGTTGTTGATAACCCAATGATTGTAGTCTGTAATAAAATTAAAATTGTACATACATCTTGTGTTCTTTGTCTTTCTTGTGGTGATGACTTATTGATGATATTTTTTTCCAGTATATGTTGTTGATGTATGTTCACATTTAACTAGTTATAAATGACAACAATAAGTGATGAGAAATTGGTGATTGCTAACTAAGAATTTTTATGAAGGGGAAGTTTTAAAAATATCCCTACACTGATTCACCCCCCCTCTCAGTGTGTTCGGTGTGTCCAACAATTGGTATTAGAGAAGGCCTTCACTATAAGCCTTAACAAGCTTGGAGGAGATCCATGGAAACATAAATGGATGATGAAGTTCCAATCCTTGATGATGAAAATTATTCTACATGGAGAATAGAAATGAAACTGCACTTGAAGGAAATAGGAGAGGGTGTTTGGAAAGAAACTATTGGTGGATAAGTTCCTTTGAAGAATAAGTCAAAATTTGCAGCTCAAAGGGAAGAAAAGAAGAATGATGCATTGGCTCTCAAGACCATTCTTAGTGGACTCTCAAGTTTTATCAAAGAGAGCATGGGACAGTGCACTTTCTCCAAGGATCTATGGCTAAAGCTAGAGGAGACATACCAAAGCAAGAAGGAATACACTAAAGACAACTCCATCAAGAGCAATAGGTAAAGAATATCAAAAAACCCTTGATTGTAATATTTCAAAATGTGATGATGTTGAATATTTCTGTACAAGTGAAGAAGACAATCTAGATATACTATGTGTAGAATCAAATGATAGTTATCCCATGGAAGAAGTAGAAGAAGAACTATCAGAGCTTAAAAGAAAAGTTGAATTGGGTCTATTTGAATACAACTATGACCATTGTTACATAGAATATAGCTATCTTTTTTATAACACTAAAAGGTTTCTTAAAAAAAATCAAAGGCATATATTTATGTTTAAAGGAAATGCTCAAGGAACAAGAAGAAAGTAAAAGGACTCAATTAGAAGAAAAAGAAGAAGATATCAAAAGACTAAAGAATTAAATAGAAGAGAATACGAAGCTAGATGATGGGATTACCAAAAGTCTTGAAGTTAATGTCCATCTCAAGACCCAAATTGAAGAAGCCAAAAGGGTATAGGAATTACCAAAGAAACAAGTAAATGAAAAGGAAGAGTCGTGTCATAATTTGGAAGCTAAAGTTGTTGATATTAGAAAGAAAGTAGAGAAGTCAAACAAATTCTTGAATGGCTCAACAATATTGAATGAAATCTTGGATAGTCAAAGATCACCAAATGATAAATCAGGCCTTGGATACAAGAAAGAAGATACACATGTTTAAGCAAGAACTTCAATGAAGCATGAGGTAAGTACCTCACTCTCAAAGGATGGAAATAATGTTGCAAGTCAATCATCTACAGAAGGAAATGAAAGTTTCAAAAGAGCAATGAAAGGAAGACATCAAGAAGCCATCTTTACACCTCACAAAAGAGAGACACCTTAAATATGTACATCAAAGAAAAGGTATGAAAATGTTTTTCATTGTCAATGTTAATCATGTAATGAATATGGTCACAAAGATTTGGAATGCAGATATTATGAAAGGAAATGTAGTGAAATATTTCATAACACCCTAAGTTGTTGGAGATGTAATCAAATAGGACATATTGTTTCTCACTGTCACATCGTCAGATGCTAGAGCTGTAGTGGATTTGGCCACAAATCCCAGGATTCATGGAACAAAAGAATAAAGTCCATGTTGAGGACTTCATATAGCATTACTAGAAGAAGGCATGAAGTTAGGAAGGAAGATATTTTTGAAAAGATGGAATCTCAAAGCTCAAGTTATGAAAAGCTGAGACACATTTAGAAGTGGGTGAAGAAAACTGAATAGTAAGAACAGAATGGCATCCTTAAGGGAAGCTCAAGTTTGTCATATTTAGAAGCATATTCCGGTTACAATGGAAACAATCACGTACAAATGCAAGCTGACCTATGAATAGGTCATGTACATAAACGAGTTGTTTGTGCAACAATCCACGTATATGTGGTAAAAAGCCTTGGAAAAAGGGCTATGCATATGAGTTGCAACATGGAATGATGGTATAACTCTGTGTTGTAGGTCATGACATGGTTTGTTGTAGGTTTTCATGATTACATGTTGGTGTAAATAATTGTTGTATCATGTATGTATGGTGGTGATATATGGTTGAGTGTTGAAAGACTATCCTAGATGCATGGTACTAACCCTAGAGTACTTTTCTATTGAGGAACAATGTTTGTTGTGACAATGAAGTTATGGTACTTTGGTTGTGATACATATCATGATGATTCTATCTATAGATTCCATTGATATATTGAGGCACACTTACATGTATTATTGGATGCTTAGTATTTTTTGTAGTGAATGGTAGTTGACGCTGATCTATTGGGGCACATGGCTGATCCATATTTGAGATCCATTGATATATCTTATGATGTATTGTGAGATGTATATGTGTTGGATATCTTGGTGCATGCATTTGGCATGAGGATGGGCTACATAGTGGGACATGTAGTTGATGAGTTGATGAAGTGGTCATATTGTACATCATTGATAAGTCATAGCTTGATCTATAGTTGATGCACGATTGGTACACTTTCGGTACATGGTTAGAGGCACCTAATAGAAGTATGATTGGCACATGTTTTATGGTGGATATGGCATACATGCATGAGGACACATCTTGACTGTAGTTCATCTTGTTGTGGTATTGGTGCATGGTTGATGCACTTTCTTGGTACAAGTGGTAATAATACATGTTTGGTGCACTTATTTATGCATGGATGATATAGTTAAAACACTTCATTGATTAAGATACATGATTGTGGCACTTTGTTATTGGTAGAGGCATATCATGAATGATATGACACTTGTTTGAGGCACATGGTTGGCATGTTGGTACAGGCATATGGTTGATTCCCTCCATTGTTGATATATTACGACATATGATATGGTATTGATGTACATGGTTGATGTACATGGGTATTGTGCATGGTTAGCACATGATGTACTTGGTTGATGTTTTGTTCATGATTCTCTATTCATTTTTGACATGTATTTTTCTTAATGATGTATGGTATGGCATGAGTTTGAAGCATGGACAAATCCAAGGATTGTCATAGAAATAGCAGTTGATATATGTTCTGATTGATCAGTAGCATTTGCAGCAGAAGCATATTACAGTGGTAGCATATTGTTCATATTGCAGTGGTAGCATATTCTTCATATTGCAGAGAATATAGGGGGAGACATACCCATAAGGGGAGTCATTGTTCTTCCCATGATTCCAGGAGGAGAGATTTATCAGATGCAAAGATAAAGACTTGAAAAAGAGACCTATAATTGGAGAAGGAGAATATAGGCATAGTTCTAGGGGTAGAAATGGTCACATGGGGAGCATGAAATACATATCTTCAAAATTACATCAAAATGATATCCCTTATTCAAAATGGGAGAGATTATTCATAGGAATATCAAAGGAATTAGGACAAGGGGAGAAAACCCAAGGAGAGTTCAGGCAGGGGGAGCATCCCCAAGGGGAGAATGACCCTTTTTCATTGATGTCAAAGGAGGAGAGATAGTCACATTGATGCAATTAAGATGACTATTGATGTAGATAAATTCCTTGTCTACATGCTACCATCAATGATTGGTGTTGACATCAATGTTGGTATTGCCATATGTTAGCACTAGAAGTCACCTCTAGATTGCAGCAGAGGTAAGCCCAATACCCATAAGTTTTTATGTCACAATGAATGAATTTAAGGGGAATCTAATGGATAGAAACTCAGGATGATATCACTTTAACTCAGAAGACTAAGATGGTATGGACAGGAAGATAAGGTCTTGATATAACTTTAAATAGTAAGTTGAAGTAAGGGTGAGGAGGAGAAATAACTTGAGGAGAAAATGTAAAGTTTTTCTATGGACATCCTGTCTTCCAGCAGCCTAAGGGGGAAAAGCTTCGAATACAATATCCTCTTGGATCCAAAACTTCGGGAAGATGAAAATGATATATAAATACTGCAATCAAACATACATCACAATATAGTTACAAAAACTCGATTAGATCATCCATGCCCAAGTCTTTCAGTATTAGAGGAAAAAGAGATGGAACAGAAAGTTGACTATCATTAAAAAAGAAGTCTCAAATTACACATATGACCAGAGAAGCGGAATTTTCATTTAAACTTTGCAATCGGGATATTATATCTATCATTGACACTAAAATAAATGGCAAAAATGCCTACATATACTCGGAATTGGCTCCAAATTCCTAAGATGTGATCATGTCACGCGTTCAAGGCTTTGCATTGATGAACTTCTCTGTTAGGTTGCGCATGTAGATTTTGATTAGACTGACCATGCAGTCTTCTGTCGAATGCAATATCTGTCATACTAGACTGACATCTTGCTTCTTCAACTCATCCCTTTCTAGCCTTCAATTTATGGAAGGAGACTATGTCTCAACCACCTTCCTTGTTTTCATTAACTGCTTCATCGAGATCTGAGCGGGCAAAAGTCAAATGTGGAATCTGTCACTGTGATTGGTCTTTGAATGTTGAATCTGGTGATTTTTGCTTCACTAGATGTCTGTGGAGATATTAGCAGGAAAACATGGACATTGACAAGGAGGAGAAAGCGAGGTGGTTGGTGCAGATCAGTGTGGAAAGGACAAAGAATGAGCAACCAGGTGGAGAAGCATGGAAGCAAAATGGTGACTGGAAAGGTGTGGGGACCGACATGTGAGAGATGTTGTATGACGGGACAAGGCTGAATAGGTGTCAGGAGATGAGAGAGCATCAAGGTGATAGGTATAAAGGGGAATATTCGGTGGCTAAAAGAGGTGGGGACAACCAACTTTGGTGGAGATGACATAGAGTATGCGTGGGACATATGTCAGGTGGTGAGAGAGTGAAATGAGAAGTCGATATGGTGATAGGTTGAAAGGTTGATGAGTGGAGGACAGGTGTGAGGGAGTAAGAGATGGAGAGAGAGCAGGAGATGTGACAAATGAGGAGAGAGACTGAGTGGGGGACAAGTGTTGACGGGAGAGGAAGGTGGTAAGAGGAAGTGGTAAGAGGCTTCCTCGGAGGGGGGAAGGAGTAGTAAGAGAGAATGAGCAGGGAGGTCCAAGCATCATGAGGAGGCATCACATTAGTGCAGGACCTGCACCAAAATACCGTCATCTTGGACCCCCCCTCATTACAGGAATAATTCTTGGGGGGTCCAACTAGGAATGTGTGCCTTAGATCTGAGCTTTCAAATCTTGGCTGCCCAAATCTATGTGCCTCTTAGCACAACATGCCCAGGCCCAAAAATTATGATAAAAGGTAGAAAGTGGGTTTTTTTATCCCCCTTTTGTGCACAACTTCGCCATGGTGTCCTTACCTAGGGTAAAACACCCCTTTTACAACATTGTGCTAACATTAGGCTCCATGGGGGATAGATTCCTCCCTTTGAGGCTCTAATAACTATTTTGTAGTTTCATTGCCTTAGTTGGGTTGTGGAGTCAGCTACTAAAAAATAAAGAAAATGATATTTACAATGATCTGAAGGAGACACCCAAGGCTCAAACAAAAATCTTCTTTATAAAATTCCCATTAACAAGGCCACCAAAAACTGCAAATCCCTCCAAATTCTACAACCTATAAGTGTTATTTGTAAATACCTTAGAAACTTTGAAGGGTCCAATCTAGAGGGATTCAAATTTACCATGTTTTCCCTTGTCTTGTTTGGGTGCTTCTCATTTGAGTACCATATCTCCCAACTATAAATCCTCTTTTCTTACTTTCCTGTCAAAATCTTGCTTGATCCTCTGCTAATGCTCATGTGCTTTGTCCATCAATTTCTCTCTAGTCTGTTGCACTTCTAACATCTGTTGTACTCTTCTGATTATATTAGCAGGCTCTCCTTGGCAATCCTGAAATAATTTTTCCATAGGCAAGGCAAGATGAGAAGGAAAGATAGCCTCCATTCCATACATAAGCTAAAAAGGAGATACACTAAGAGACCTCTTTGTTGTCACTCTATCATCCCACAGAGAAAATTTGACCTTTGAATCTCATGCTTTCTTGTTGTACTCTAGCAGTCTTTTGATTATTTTTATAAGGCTCTTGTTAGAGGACTCTTCCAGTCCATTCCATTGGGGGTAATAGGGGGTAGAGTGAATCTATGCAATTTTGACCTGCTCTGTTAAGAACCAAACATCAATATAGCATATAAAAACCTCAGGAAAAGTACTCAATGCCTTGAAAAAGAGATAATTTCATATAATAAGCCTCTTCGAGGGGGCAACCTCCTTTTACCCCACTTAAATGTTCAAGTACAAGATTATTCAAAATGAAAATGTCTCCTTGGTATATATAGGAGACTAGGAGGTATAATTACA